>CM068301.1:21588409-21845212 GCA_034768395.1 Linum lewisii | reverse complement strand
TATCAATGCCCAAACACTAAGAGATTCACCCAAAAAGCCTTTTCAAACTCAATTGAATGAAATTCCACATGCACACCAAGTGTTCGATAAAATGCCCAAGAGAGAAATCAAGTGAAAAGGGTTTTGAAATAAGATGATCTAATCTCTTAGAACACTCACTTCAATCCCTAGACCTACAATCTATGCAACCCAAAGCACTCTCATGCATCAAATTACAATGAATGGACCAAATTAAGCAATCATGGCATAAAATGGCATTAAGAACAAGTCTAGGAATCATCCTCATACAACCAAGATCAATCATGGCAAGTTCTATAAAAATCATCTCTCTATCATAGCACAACTAATCTACCCATCCAAGATAAAACCCTAGAGAATCAGCACACTTGGCCAAGGGAGTAAAGAGAGAAGAAGGAAGAATGGTCACCAAGAACACATGGATGAATCCTTGAGATGATCTTCACTTCTCCACTTGTAAGCACTTCTCCCAGGTTTGTTGGCTCAATCCTAGCTCCAATAGCTTCAAATTGCTCCAAAAACGTGCTCTAGGGTTTGAGGGTTCGTGGAAATGTATTTGGGGTTCAAGAGATTGCATATCCTCCTCAAAAGAGTGAAAAACGTGGGTATATATAGTGCAGAGGGAAGTGCACGGCGTGCACCCCTGCACGGCGTGCAGGGTGCACGGCGTGCAAGGCTGCACGGCGTGCACCTTGGAGCTGCATCTTCTTTCGGAGTCTCTGAACAGCCCGTGCACCAACCGTGCACGGTGCACGGCGTGCAGCATGCACGGCGTGCACACCTGAACGGCGTGCACCCCTGCACTCTGCAGAAAGCTCAATCTTGCCACGTCCATATCTCCTCCGTCCTAGCTCTGATTGACCTCCCGTTTGATCCTACGTGCTCCTTGTAACCAGTACTACAATGCCAAGACCTGAAAATACAAATAAAACACCTCCAATAGACATGGAATTGGCCTCAAAGTGGCAACCGGGCAACAGAATATCACTTAGCACAAAACTCCGATAAAAAACACATTAAGCACGGCATTTCAGAATCAAACACGGGCATTTCAAAGGTCATTCATAAGCTTAAAATCCACTAATTAAAGTCACATCAAATTCCCCTACGACTAAGCTTTGCTTGTCCTCAAGCAAATGAATTAGAAAACATCCAAGTTCACAAATGACAAGTTCGGTCCATTGAGATTCAAGCAATCACAATTTAGTTTAAACTGTTCCACGAACAAACTAAACCTACACATGCAAGAACATCAACCAAACAAGTCCAAACCTCACTAATTTCTGCACACTTAAAGTAGTGGTTGATTGGGACACAGCAAAACCGACCACGACAACACCAACTCTAATCAAAAGGACTTGAAATCGGAACAAGGATCGTGAGTCGTGAATGTGGCTATCGACTCGACTTCATCCGCTTCTAGATCCGCACTCTACAACTCTGGCTAGGATCAAGGGCTACATTTGAGAACTCTTTTTCTTTCTTTTCTTTTTTTTTTCTTACTGCATACTAGTGCTCGATTCAACACTTCACTTAGGTGTTGAACCTGCCTAGCTCACAGCCTTTGCCCTTTTGCTTAGTGCTCAACCCGACACTTCACTTAGGTGCCGAGCTTGCCTAGCTTTTCTTTTGAGCATTTTTTTTTTCTTTTGAGCATTTTTTTTTTCACAATTTAGCCACTTGATCCTTAGCCCTTAACAACTTCCGTACAAGATTTCGAATTGGATTCCGACTAGTCTCAAGCCACAATCACGAAAGACAAAAAAAAGAGAATGAAAAACATGGAAGAGGGGAAGAAATTCTAATTGCCTTCATCATCCTAGACCGGTGTTATCGAGTGGTATAAAAACACGTATCCAACAAATCAACCAACATACAAAAGTGATAAAATCTCAGTTCTGGCCCAGACTCATTTGATATTAGTGCTAACATGCTGGTTATAGGTTCTAAGTGGAACAATCTAAACATCATTGTGAAGGCTTGAAGTCAATTAAACACTAAACGTCAAGAACCGAACGATTCTACGATAGAGGAATTCGACACTCAATTAAGATCATGCAACACATCAAGACATAGCTTTAGACTTCTACCGACAAATAATCACACCAAACCTCAAACTCCCCTACGACTAACATGAGCATTGTCCTCAATGATCAAGAGAGAGAGGGTAAGGTGGAACGAAGTTACCGCATTGGTAGAGAGGAGCATAGGACGTAATAGAGGTGAAAAAGTTCCATGATGATCCTTGGTGAAGAGTGATCCAAAATGCTTGCCAAACCTTATTCAAAAAGCTAAACAACACAAAAACCTCAAAGAACAATTAAAAACAAAAGATTAAGGATAACACGGGGTGCCTCCCATGAAGCGCTTCTTTAACGTCTCTAGCTAGACGAAAACACAAGGAATAAGCTAAGTAAAACCATCCCAACTCATTACCTCCTTGAAGTCAACATCATTACCTTCGCATGGCACACGGAACTTAAACTGGACCTTACCAACTTCGGAGGAATGAGCATGAGTTTCCCGGATGGTGAAGTGGAAGCAATGGAGAAGGGGCCAAACCACTTGGAGTTGAGCCTTTCATCGGGTGGCTTCTGAGACTTGTTCGTCTCACCCATTGGTGCAGCTTCCTTGCCCTTCTCGGGTGACTTCATTACACCTTTCTTTAGCCTTAGGTGGTGTCTTCGGGAGCACGAACGGTGGAGACTCCCTCACTTCATCCGTCTTTTCCTGCACATCACTAAGAGCAAACAACTCCGCAAGACTATGTCGGACAAGGTTAGTGCTATTAGTCGCCGAAGTAAGCTCATGCAGATTCTTGGGATCATGGTGATTAGCATAAGACAAAGTAAACTCCATACCATCGGAGCGGTCAAAGATCATGCATTCATTGTCGACCCTAAGGGTAAGTCTACCACCATAGACATCAATTAAAGCACGAGAAGTTGCCAAGAAAGGTCGTCCTAAAATCAAAGGCACATCGGCACCACCCATAACATCTAGGATAACAAAATCCACAAGGAATTCAAAAGCACCGACCTTAACCAACACATCTTCGACAATACCTCGAGGAGATGTCACAGATTTATCCGCTAATTGAACATTCATTTGAGTTGGTTTTAGTTTCCCTAGGCCTAGCTTCTTAAACATGCAATATGGCATAACATTGATACTAGCACCCAAATCGGCTAAGCCTCTACCTATTGCATGCTCACCAATAGTGCAAGGAATAGTAAAGCTACCTGGATCCTTAGCTTTTCCGGTGGCCTCTTAGAGAGAATGGCGGAGCATTGTTCGTTGAGCTTTGCCGAAGTCACATCCGTAAGCTTGCGTTTGTTGGTGAAGATCTCTTTCATGAACTTTGCATATTGAGGCATCTTTGTAATTGCTTCTCCAAAAGGCATTGTGAATTGCACCTTGTCAAGAATCTCAACAAACCTCTTGAAATCTTTTTCCATGGAATCCGCCTTCAAGCGAGAGGGATAAGGTGGTTTAGGCTTGTACGGAGGCACAACCGGTGCGGGAGGAGAGACCGGAGTGGCACTCGTCGTAGCCTCTGAGAACCAACCGTATTGGTCATCTTAGAAGCTTCTTTAGCCTTGACTCTTCTATCTTTAACCTCAATCTTATCCGTGTCATCATCGGAAACCACGTCTTCAACTATAACCAAATCATCATCTTGAGCACTTACCACCTTAGGTATGACATCTTGTACTTGCTTACCACTCCTCAAAGTTACCATCATGAGCTCCTCGGGACCCTTGGGATTGACCTCGGTGTTGGCGGGTAAACTACCTTTAGGTCGCTCCGAGAGTGCCTTAGAAATATGTCCTAATTGGTTCTCCAAATTGGCAATTGAAGCTTGTTGATTCTTGATGAGTTGGATCATTGCCGCATTGGTGTCTTCTTGAGAGATCGAAGAACCACCCTCCTTATTTTGAGGAGGCTTGTTGAACCCGGGTGGTCCTTCACCTCTATGGTTGTACATTCCCGGTGGGGTAGGACCTTGGAAACCTTGACTTGGATGTCCACTTTGATTCCATTGATTTCCCCCTTGGTGCCCTTGACCTTGGGGTCCTCCTTGAGTCCCTTGGTTCCCTTGGTTTAGGTTACTTCCTTGCGACCATTGGTTGCCTTGATAACCTCTATAACCTTGATAACCTCCTTGATTTCCTTGGTTGTAGCCCTTGCTATAACCACTACCTTGACTCCCTTGGCCTTGGTAACCTTGGTTAGTCTTGTTGTACCAAGGTCGGTTATAGTTACTTGATAGTTACCTTGGGGGCTGAAATTTCCGTGGAAACCTTGACCTTGTGCGAAGCTTACCTCCTCAAGGTTGCCTTGGCCAAGTTCAGGAGTGGTGGAAGGACAAGCACTAACATCGTGATCTTGACCCCCACAACCCTCACAACATATATAGAAGCAACCGGTGGATTACCCACATGAGATGATTGAACCTTGGAGGGATGCTTAGGCATACTTAGGTTACTTACTTGTGAAGCCATGGCATCAATCTTGGACATAAGGAGAGCAATCATGGGATCATCTTCATCTCGGTGCCCCGGTAACTTAGGCTTCTTCCCATAGGTGGATGAATCCTTTGGTGCATCAACACTTACGGACCGAGAGTCATAGTGCGTGTCACTTCCATACTTAGACTTAGGAGGTTGTTGTCGAGACCAACTCCTTGTCTTGTTGGCCATCTCCGCGAAGAGTTCTAGAGCATCTTCGGGAGTGAGCATCCTTAAGTCACCTCCGGCGGCTTGGTTAATCATCCTTGTATTCTCAAAATCAAGGGACCTAGCAAAGATGTCCGCCAAGCTCCATTCGGCGAATTGTTGATGAGGACAAGACCGAAGAATGGCTTGGAACCTATTCCAAGTCTCATGGAAGAGCTCTCCCTTGTGTTGTATGAAGTGGTTAATGCGATCCCGGATTGCATCCGTCATATAGGGAGGAAAGAATTCTTCAAGGAAAGCTTCGGCTAGGCCCTCCCATGTAGTGAATGTTCTACTAGGTTGGTTCTCCAACCAAGACTTGGCTCGACCTTTGAGTGAGAAGGGGAAGAGTCGGAGTCGTATGCAATCCGGGTGAACTTGGTCATTCTTAACCGTGTCGCATATCTCCAGAAGTCCTTGAGATGCTAGATGGACATTCACCATCAATGCCATTGAACACCACTCCATTTTGAACCATTTGGATCATATTAGGCTTGAGCTCAAAGTTCCTAGCATTGACGGGTCTTCGAACAATGCTAGAGGCTGCCCCTTCAAGAGTAGGACGAGCATAATCCGCCAAGGTACGTCTTGCACCCCGTTGTGAGTGATCATCATCATTAGTGTGGTGTGAATGTACCGATTGGTCATCGTCATCCCCGTGTTGAGACATAGTGTGGTGTGAGATGTGATCAACTTCTTCTTCTTCAACTATAGGAGGTGAGGAAGTGGTAGGTGACTTGAGCACTTGTTCTAGTCCTTGGATTCGTGCTTGAAGACGAGCTGAACGCCTCATGCACTAACCAAAATCTCCTACAAATAAGCACAACAAACACACCCGAGTAACACGACAATGTGGAATAACAAAACCAAACAACAAGTAAAAGGAAGCAAAAACTAAATTGGAAGGAAGTGAATAGATCGGTTCACTACTAAGTGCTTTCAAAGGAATGAGAGAGTCCCCGGCAACGGCGCCAAAAACTTGATAACACGTGTTTACCAAGGTCGTATTCCTCGAGGTCCTCTCATAAGCTCGTACTCACAAAGTTCATGAACGGTCTAAACATTTAAAATTGAGTTTTGGTTTTGAAAGAGAACAAATCAAAAGCATTAACAATGAAAAACTAACAAGGTTTAAGCAAGAAGAAAGTTGGAACAAATCAAAGTTAAAGGGGTTCTTTTGGTAGGTAGTTTCATCATGCTCAAGATGAATAATTGAACAAACAAGCTAGTCAAGATCGAGTTTGCATTCGGATGACCATGCATTTCACTTTAATAGACTCGATGCACTCTCGTAGCACCTAATCCCTATCCTAATACCACTCAACTTAGGCTCTCGCTCTCAAGCTAAGTGAACAAAAGGATGCATTCTAAGTGTTTGATGAAATGCCAAGACACAAGACCCTCTCTTAAGACTCTATGACCACAAGGCTAGGCACAACACTCTCATATCAATGCCCTAACACTAAGAGATTCACCCAAAAAGCCTTTTCAAACTCAATTGAATGAAATTCCACATGCACACCAAGTGTTCGATAAAATGCCCAAGAGAGAAATCAAGTGAAAATGGTTGAAATAAGATGATCTAATCTCTTAGAACCACTCACTTCAATCCCTAGACCTACAATCTATGCAATCCAAGCACTCCATGCATCAAATTACAATGAATGGACCAAATTAAGCAATCATGGCATAAAATGGCATTAAGAACAAGTCTAGGAATCATCCTCATACAACCAAGATCAATCATGGCAAGTTCTATACAATCATCTCTCTATCATAGCACAACTAATCTACCCATCCAAGATGAACCCTAGAGAATCAGCCACACATGGCCAAGGGAGTAAAGAGAGAAGAAGGAAGAATGGTCACCAAGAACACCATGGATGAATCCTTGAGATGATCTTCACTTCTCCACTTGTAAGCACTTCTCCCAAGGTTTGTTGGCTTCAATCCTAGCTCCAATAGCTTCAAATTGCTCCAAAAACGTGCTCTAGGGTTTGAGGGTTCGTGGAAATGTATTTGGGGTTCAAGAGATTGCATATCCTCCTCAAAAGAGTGAAAAACGTGGGTATATATAGTGCAGAGGGAAGTGCACGGCGTGCACCCCTGCACGGCGTGCAGGGTGCACGGCGTGCAAGGCTGCACGGCGTGCACCTTGGAGCTGCATCTTCTTTCGGAGTCTCCTGAACAGCCCGTGCACCAACCGTGCACGGTTGCACGGCGTGCAGCATGCACGGCGTGCACACCTGAACGGCGTGCACCCCTGCACTCTGCAGAAAGCTCAATCTTGCCACGTCCATATCTCCTCCGTCCTAGCTCTGATTGACCTCCCGTTTGATCCTACGTGCTCCTTGTCACCAGTACTACAATGCCAAGACCTGAAAATACAAATAAAACACCTCCAATAGACATGGAATTGGCCTCAAAGTGGCAACCGGGCAACAGAATAGCACTTAGCACAAAACTCCGATAAAAACAAATTAAGCACGGCATTTCAGAATCAAACACGGGCATTTCAAAGGTCATTCATAAGCTTAAAATCCACTAATTAAAGTCACATCAGGAAGAACAGATAAGAACTGAAAAACCTAATTATGGCGACTGATGTCTGGCGATTCCTGTGAAGCTTCAATCTCTGGCGATCTTCAACTCCTAGCTCCGAGCCTCCTGAGGATGCTCTCAACTCTATCTATCCTCTCTAAGTCGTGGCTAATCAGCCAAAATTCGTGTATATTCAATCTGGCTTCAAAAAGTCTATATATAACCCCAGAAACACTTTACAAGTTGGAAAAGGCTTAAAATTAGGGTTTCTGCCGCGATTTTCAAAGAAGTTTTCGCCGAAAACTTTAGTTAAAAACCCATGGGTAGAGCTCCAACTTGTTTCGATGATTCCCGCTCCGTTTTAAACTCCGATTTGGTCCCCGTTAGAAGCGCTGAACTCATGAGAGAGTCCTCTATAATGTGGTTACCTGGAGGCTCAACATAAAAGCTCACAAAAAGGGTAAAAATAGCCAAGAAATGGACAATGTACCCACTAGGAGCCTAAACTTACATAATAAACACATTTTCACCAAATAGTCATCAAAATGGCATCAATGGGGCATGAAATGTCGCTTAAATGGGTCTGAAAATAACGTCAAATCGAGTGTCATCAATACCCAACACTTAAGCTTTTGCTTGTCCTCAAGCAAACTGAAGTAGAACACACTCAAATTCACAAATGACACGAGATTAAACTGAGATTCAATTCTAACGATTTGGGTTAGACTGTTCCACGTAGAAAAGGTGACCTACACATGCAAGAACATCAACCAAACAAGTTTTGATCTCACTAATTTCTGCACACTTCAAGTAGTGGTTTTAACAAAGCTCGTTTCTTGGCAAAACAATTAATTGTGATTAACCGACTACGATAACACCAATTCTAATAAAAAAGACTTTAAGCTCTAGCCATGATGTGGACGCGGAGGTAGGAAAACTGACGTGGCTATCGACTCGACTTCATCCTCCTCTAGATCTGTACGTTACATGTTCTAGCTAGGACCGATTTAAACAACAATTTCTTTCAAGTTTCAGCTTCTTCCTTCAATTTATTTACTACATACTAGTGCTCGATACCAAACACTTCGCTTAGGTGTTGGACCTGCCTAGCTCACAGTATTTGTGCTTATGCTAGTGCTCAACCCGAACACTTCACTTAGGTGTCGGGCTTGCCTAGCTTTATTTTCAGCACTTTAAAGAACTTTACATTGATTGCACAACTTAATTACTTGATTTAACCATTTAGTCACTTAATCCTAGCTAGTTATAACTTTTTACACAAGATTTCGAATTGGATTTCCGTCTAATCTCAAGCCACAATCACAGGTGATCAAATATGGAGTGAAAAACATGGAAGAAGATAGCATTTATCATCTTAGAACGGTGTTATCGAGCTTTGTGATTAACAAGCAAAACAGTTTAATTGATTCAAATTTCAACTACAAGAGTGATTTATGATCTGTTCTGACCTAGACTCATTTAATATCAGTTCTGACACGTTGGTTACAGGTTTTAAGTGGAACAGTCTAGACATCATTGTTCAAAATTGAAGTCAATTTAACATCACAAGTCAAGAATTGAGCAATTCTATGCTAGAGAAATTTCAAAATTGAACCATAGAATCACAGAAAATCAAGCAAGATCATGCATAATCCTAGAATCCTACCCCACACTTAAACGTTCTGTGTCCTCACAGGACTAAACTAGAGTATAGAGATACGAAGAACCTGGAATGAGATGGTCGGTGTAGGGGATGAACACGGATAGCCCGGAGCGGAGCGAAGTGGCTACTCAAGTTCCTACAAAAACAAAAACAGGAAAAGATCAAAAGGATATCGGGACAAGTGTCCCGGATCCACACAAAATAAAAGTCGAAACGAAGAAGGTTTAGGGGAATTTTGAAAATATTTTGACTCTTTTTCTTTTTCAAATTCACGGCACGACACTCCTAGAGCAATCTAGATCGTCTAAGTTCAATTAGATCAGAAAAAATCACACCGAAACAGCAGCCACGCAAAAATGAGGTAGACCGGAATTAAACTCGTCGAAATTCAACAATCAGCATGTCAAAAGATTCGAAATTGAAAACCCAACAACTAACCTTTAAGACATGACTCAAGAAAATGGACGGAAAGCGACGAAGTTGGCCAAAAACGTGAAAAGCTTGTTTCGGGCATAACCGGAGCTACAGAGCTCCGATTTGGGCGATCAAGTATGCGTTGGAATCGGACCGAAAAAAGGAAATTGATTTTCAAAACAGACACAAGTTTTCGGCGAAAACTATGGAATTTTTTGCCAAAAACTTCTTCTAAAAATAGGCAAAAAATTAAGAGACGCTCACTGTTTGCTTTATGAGAAAAGTTTTCGGCGAGAAATTTTAATTCTCACCGAAAACCTATTTTAAAAACCCCTTTTTTTCGAAAACCTAACCGAAAACAAATCTAAACGAAAGGAAATTGAACTGACACTTTGGCTCCCCGAAACCCGACTCGAACGCCGAAAAAGACTGACTAAAAAATTCAAAAACGGACTCCAGCCGTGGGTTGCCTCCCACGAAGCGCTCTCTTTTAACGTCCTTGAGCCGGACGGTACCTGTTAGGGACCCCAACTCAGAAGCTCCTTGAAGTCAATCGTCTTCTTCAAGGCCACGATTGAGTGCCATGTAGCACTCCAGATAGGTGATGCGGCCGGTAGTGCTCCAGTAGATCGCGGTTCTGTTTGGATGACCAGTTCTTCTCGAATTCTCCAACCGGAGGAGGAAAGAGGTACTACGGGATAGCATGATCAATGAGCTCCATCTTCTCCACCTGATGCTCATCAAGAGGTCTCTCGGGATCGAGTGTGTATACTTCCAAATCCTTGACGTCTTTGATTCCCACGTGCTAGTCTCTGGCTTGATCTATAGGTTGGCTCGGCGGAAGCTCAATTGAGGATATCTCCTCGATTTCTTCGTGCTCCTCTTCAGCTTCAACTTCAACATAGGTGAATTCCATGCTTTCAAGATAGACGAGCTTAACGGCTTCATCAGCCACCACCGCCAACAATTCTTCATCGGATTCCTCTAGCTCATAATAGTCATGGACGGGCTCATCTTCTTCTTCGAACATCTTCTGAGCGTGTTCTTTCATTAATTGATTTGGTTGCTCGAGCTTGATGTCCGTCGTGAGATGAGCTTGTAGTATTGCAGAGATATTATCCAAGGCGGATAGGGTTCTCGACGAGCATTGTTGATGTTCATGAGCTTGTAGAATGATCTCTTCATCATCTCTAGCGCCACGTTGATGTTCTTGTTGGTGTATCTCTTGGTAACCTTGTAGCATTGAAGAGATATTATCAAAGAGGGAGTCAAATCTCGCCGTTTGTTGTTGTTGTTGTTGATGTAGCATCTCTTGGTAATCCTCAATATACGGTACTTCATTGACGTACCACTCTTGGTACTGGTCATCCCACCTGTAATCCTGCATAATCAAAACTAAGAAGCACTACCCAGATAAATCATGGAAATATGGAGGAAAAATAAATGGTAAGGCGGAAAGGTAGAAGAATAATTTGCCAACTCTTCTTTCAAATAATTAGAAGAGTCCTCGGCAATGGCGCCAATTTGATGACACGCTTTTGGCGTGTGTCAAATAAGTAATCTACCAAGGTAGACTAGATCGTATTCTACTCGAGGTCTCTTCTTCTTGACTACTCAAATATGTTGGAAAATTACTCAGGTTTAAACAGGTTGTGCGTGGTGTGAGTTCCACGACTTCTAATCTAATAAAGCAGGAAAATAAAAGACAGAAAGATTAAAAGGTTGACTAACGAGATGATAGACGAGCTTAGATTTTGAATCCCCCTTAGATCACCAAGGCAACGGCAATCACAAGACTAGCGGTTTTCAATTCTAATTCAATCGGTTTCTATACACCACCATAACTCCTTACCCTTAGGTTTAAGAGTGGCGAACGTTCGCTCTATTCGATCTAGCTACCAAGATTAATTAGTCGCCCAGGTACGGTCCCCTCTCACGATGACTAAACTAACTGGTGGAATTACTAACGATTTATAAGTTACTCTTGCAATGGATTAACCCTAACTGGTTCCTACGAAATGCACACTCCAATGAATAGGTTAATTGGTTGAATTGATGTTTTAAAGAGAGGCGAGCGTTTGCTTCTATTCTCAGCTTAACAAGAATCTAAACTAGGTGATCAAGGAAGACATGTTTATGCGCCAAACCAGGGAAGCTGTTTGGCGACTAACCCTAGCTTGCATAAACCTAATCTAGGCGACCAACCAGAAGAGAAACATAAACAACGAAGAACAAAACAACCATGCAAAGAGAAACTGATTGAACTTCGAATCTAATTACCGCCAATCCGTGACCGCTTTAAAGCCCTGGGTCACTTAGGGTTCATCTAATCTAAGCTCTACAAGTTCAGCTACTCATAACGATAACAGAAGAATCAAAGGCAACAAAGCAAATCATCATACAGAGGAAGAACAGATAAGAACTGAAAAACCTAATTATGGCGACTGATGTCTGGCGATTCCTGTGAAGCTTCAATCTCTGGCGTTCTTCAACTCCTAGCTCCGAGCCTCCCGAGGATGTTCTCAACTCTATCTATCCTCTCTAAGTCGTGGCTAATCAGCCAAAATTCGTGTATATTCAATTTGGCTTCAAAAAGTCTATATATAACCCCAGAAACCCTTTACAAGTTGGAAAAGGCTGAAAATTAGGGTTTCTGCCGCGATTTTCAAAGAAGTTTTCGCCGAAAACTTTGGAAGTTTTCGCCAAAAACTTTAGTTAAAAACCCCTGGGTAGAGCTCCAACTTGTTTCGATGATTCCTGCTTCGTTTGAACTTCGATTTGGTCCCCGTTTGAAGCGCTGGACTTGTGAGAGAGTCCTCTATAATGTGGTAACCTGGAGGCTCAACATAAAAGCTCAAAAAGGGTAAAAATAGCCAAGAAATGGACAATGTACGCACTAGGAGCCTAAACTTACATAATAAACACATTTTCACCAAATACTTATCAAAATGGCATCAAAGGGGCATGAAATGTCGCTTAAATGGGGCTGAAAATCACGTCAAATCGAGTGTCATCAGTATTACAAAAAATTTAAGTTTATATAACTAGTAAGTTAGACATCTCACAGTATCTCTGATGTTGGTTGGCCCATATCTCATGTATTGCATGAGATGTACTCCACACTCAATACTGTAAATCCCAACAGAAGAAATTATAAATTTTCACGACAAAATAATAATTTTTTTTACAATGAGACAAGATCGAAATCGTGTACCCATTGTTTTGTGCAACTACGGGGAATGTCGTTACTTTAAATTCCTTCATGAGGGGTATGTCAACATCTTGTCCAGTTCCAAATGTTTCGTGTTGTATGATTTTGTCCAACGTTGACAACTAAACAAAACATATATAAATGATGCTTAAGAGCTGTAACGTATGAGTAATATATGGAGTATCATGAACATTGCATGTAGAAGGAATGATGACTTACGAGTTGTCGTATACAATTTTTCCTAGCAGAATCATCATTCGCATGAGAACTAACGAGCATCAATGCTTCTTTCCCTACCATGTTAACAATGCCCAAATACCAGTGTTCGTACACTTGGTCGCATATTGGTAGATAAATCTATGAAAATGACAAACACAATGTTGAGAAATTGACATGTGTAATTTCTAGTAACATGTACAACACTAGCTACAACATAAAAACATATGATTGATGCACTTAATTACAAACCAACATGACAAACCTGTTTACACGTTGCAATGTCTCTTATGTACACTCGTTGGAAATTCCTGATAAAGTGTTCTACTGTTGGACGTTCAAACCATTGTCAAACTTGCGCCTAAGAAAATAATTGAATGTTATATGCAAAGTTTATTTTTGGATTACAATTTGAATGAAAAGAAATTCCTGTTTGTGAATGAAACTCACCGTAAATGCCCATGTCATATACCAAATGGAGTTATCTCCAAAACCATGATATGACAAGGATAACCCATGCACGACAATATCAATAACCTTACAAAATTACTTGTAATTAGTGAACACCAACAATATTATTGAAGCATATATAAAATCAAAACAGTCTACCCATACTTGGGAGGATACACGTTGTCCGTAATGTAAGCTCGCTAGTTCTTCTCGTGTTAATTTGATGTCGTCGAAGTCTATCAACACATCATTACAACATACACAATCAACGATACTTAGCTTTGAATGGAAGTGAAAGTAACTATGAAGTGAAGTTAAGATAGTGTGTCCCACCCTAGTTTGATAAATGTTCCTTTTGTGGCCAATAAAAACGCCCATAAGTCTTCAATAATATCGGGTAAATGACCCGCATGATCGTTATCTTGAAGTTCATCAAAAGGCTATAAATTAATCCAAAACAAAAAAAAAAACAAAATAAGCATAGTAGTTCCTCAATAATAATGCACAGAGTGAAGAACACATGAAATTGATGTAAATAAGTGCACTTTACCTCTTCATCCCTAGTAATAGCTTTACTATTTCTGCCTCCATGACCTCTTTTATTATTATTTCGTCCTCCTCGACCTCGACTTCCACCTCGACCTCGACCTCTACCAACCATTGATACATCTATATAAGGAGATTTATGCATTGGGCCTGCTTTTAGGGAACTCTTTTTCCGAAGTCCTATAGGAGCACATTCTTGAGATCGATAATCATTATCTCCGAGTCATCTATATCCTAAAACAAATGACAACGAAATATATAGTTACGTTGCATAAAAAATTAACATATTAGTACAAGGAATGTGATGTAGCTTACATGTTGATCCATCTTTCGTTTCTTTTTTTTTGTTTTGATGAAGTTGCACCGAAATTAGTACTTAAGCTTTGTTGGTACTGCGTATCCTTGTACACAAAATCAATACCAATACTAGTAAATGAGTTATAAAAAAGGTATAAATTACAAAGTAGATAATATCTAGTTACCTGGTGCGAAAATTAATGCGCACTAAGTTTTACTCACTAGATCACTCTAGCGAGATCGTTATTTCCCAAAGGTCTTTCTTTTTCTATTACTCAGAAAAGTGTGTAAAAGCTAATCGAGGTTTCGTTTTGGGTTTGGAATTGGTTGTGAATGAAATTAACTAAGAATGCAATTTAATCAAACAAGTAAACAAACAAAACAGATTGGGGTTTCAAAGATAGACTAAGGCGGTTGTTCAGACTCGAATCCACGCTAGTTCGGTTAAGATGGATGAAACTATGCAATCGAAGAAATTCAACAGACTAGATGACTCGACATTTCCTTTTGTAATCTCTACTCCATGGTCAAGCCGTAGAGATTCTATTCTATCAAACCTACAAGCTCCTGTGGTCAAGCTAACTTGCAATTTATCAAGAACGAACAAAAACAATGAAATGCCACACGATCAAGCAAAGAGATTAGGTTCTTCCAATCCTATGGTCAAGATATTGGGGAACCTAACGACCTCCTAAACTTTAGAATGAAATGCGTTCATGGTCAGATCCGCAAATCAAAGATCAACTCAGAAACTAACAATTGATCAGGTTGCCAGAATCAAAAAGCTTAAATTAGGGTTTAGGAGAAATCGCATCTAAGTCTGAAAGAACATCGATTAACATAATCGGGTTAGAAACCCGAAATCATCCGTACAAAATCATAGCTAACGCTTCATCTAATCTAAACAACCCTAAAGAGTTTAGCTAGACATAGCAAAAGAAGAAATAAGAGAAACAAGAGAAAAGAAAACTGGAGAAGAATACATCTTACTCCAAGAAATCCTAATCCTGACGACTCAAGAAATCTACCGAGCTAATCCTTGCTTCTTCTCGCCCAATCGCGTCTTCAAAGCTCCGTCTTCTCCTCCGAGAGTGTCTGGTTCGTCGGGGAAGAAGAGAAAAAATTGAAGTAAAAAGTCTCCCTCTAAAACTCCTTCAAATTGGGTTAAAAACCCAATTTTCGTCAAAATCTGGAATTAAAGCAAAAAGTGCCGGAAGGGGTCGAAAAGTGCGCATGCGCACTTTTCCCTCCAAGACGCACACTTTTACGGCTGTGTTCGGGCATTTTTCTTCGGTCATTTCCCACTACGTTTGAACTCTGAAACTGTCCCCGTTTGAAGCGCCTAGCTCATAGAAAGGTTCTCCACAATATGGCAACCTGAAATCTCATCAAAACAACTCGAAAACACATCAAACGACCCAAAAGAGGCCAACGGGGAATAAAACACATTTTTATCAAAAATCACTCGAATACATCACAATTTGGTGTCAAACAAGGGAAATGTAGCTCAAATGTGGTGAGATAAACGCGGTAAATCTAACGTCATCAAATCACCCCACACTTAAACTTTTGTTTTTCCTCAAACAAATAAAATTTTGAATCTCGCTCAAATTCACAAGTGACAAGATCAACCAAATTGAAATTTAATCTTTAACAATTCAACCTAAACTGTTTCATTTAGAAAACGCAATCCACACATGAAAGAAAATCATCCAAACAAATCCAAGTCTCACTATTCTCTGCACACAACAAGTAACAATCACCAATCATGCACGATTCCGACCTAACTGACCAGACTTCCTTACACAGAAAATATTTAGTAATAAGGAACTCTCACACTCTGTGTTTAGGGACGTGTTTGTGCTCTCAATCACTTTCTCGACCGAATTATGTCATAGGTTTGCATTTAGACCACACTCTCCACCACTGTGACAACACGAGAAACAAGTCAAGAGGACTTTGCAAGGGACTGTAATGATTCTATACTACAAGGCTTATGATGAATGGATGAAGGGATGTATGATGATGAAAGGTATGGTGCGGTGTAGCAATCGACTAACCTCCCTCGAATCAAAGTCTATTGATTCCTACTGTCTAACCAGATACAGGTGGAATAATGTAAGCTCGTCCTATGACACCCTCAAGCAACTTAGCACTTTATTTGGGTTTTTTTTTTTCCATTTTCACTACTTATTGCTTTCGTTCTTCCTTATGTAGGGAGAAGAACGGTTTGAACTAAAAACTACTAATACTTGAAACTTTATTTGAACTTTCGTTTTTTTTTAAGTGCTAAATTTTTAAGTTGCTAGAGGGGTTTACACGTCTGGACATACTAGCTAAGACCACTGGTTAACTGGCTATAGGCAAGTCACCACAGACCGACTTTCGGTTAGCTAATCTCAACCTACTACCACAAGGGATCGACGGGGTGAACAAAAACATGGAATAAGCTGTAATGTAGTATCGAACCAAAAGAACAGGCCAAGCTCAAAGGTTTACACCTAGGGGAATTAATGTCGGGTTGGCTTCTGCTTAGGTAGCAATTCTAGGTGCCTCTATCCTCCTAGTACTCGTGTTATCGTGTAGTCTCGAATAGTTCTCATGCAAATTCTAACTCATTCAAAGTACAAGAAAGCCACTAAAAAAGAAACAAGTTGCTAATTAAGTGCAACAGATCAAAAACTCACAATTGGTTGCTAGTCGGGTTCGAATCATTTTCGTGCAATTCAAAGTGAAGCTACAAGAGTGATTCTAAAATCTGTTCTGACGGATTCATTTAATATCAATTCAAACATGCTGGTTACAGGTTCTAGATAAGACATTCTAAGCATCAATGTGAAAGATTTAAAATCAGTATAGCATTGCAAGTCAAGAACAGAGCAAGTTTCAATCATGGAAAGCACACCGAAATCACAGCAAAGCAACCCTAAAAAATTAACACCCCACCCCACACTTAAAATTGGACATTATCCTCAATGTTCCACACAAAACAGTGAAGAAAAGTGTAAAGGGGTACCCGAAAATAGATCGTGAGGATGCTAGTGGAGGCAAGAGTGAAGTACCGGTGGATAGTCATGGAGGGAGCTGAGGATAGCCTGAGACAGGAGAGAACCTCACAACAAGATTAGAGCATTCAAAGTACAGAATAGACTACTAACTCAAGAACCACAAAAGTTCAACACAAACTCAAAATTAAACAACTGATTCAAAAACTCAAAACAGACTCCAGACATGGGTTGCCTCCCATGAAGCGCTTTCTTTTAACGTCTTTGAGCTAGATGATACCTGGTTATGGACCCCAACTCAAGAGTTCCTTGAAGTCAAACAGCTTCTTCAAGGCTGGCGGTTTAGTTCCAAATAGCACGTCAAAAGGAGCAAGATGTAGTCGATGGTGCTCAAGTAGATCCTGGTTCTGCTCGGATGACCTTTTCTTCTCAAATTTTCCTACTGGAGGAGGAAATATATAGTAGGGTGTGTTATAATCGATGATTGCAGTCTGCTCCACACCAATGTCACCCAAGTTGCTCTCGCAATTGAGCACATATGCCTCCGAATCCATGATCTCCTCAGTTGTGGTTACTGAAACACAAATGAAGATGACTCCTCAATATCTAGGTGCGCATCTCTAGCTGGAACTACAGGCTGGCTCGACGGAAGCATAAATGAGGATAACTCCTCAATCTCCACATGCTCATCTTCAGCTTCAGTCGCAAGATGGATAAGCTCCACATCTTCATCTACCACCATTGTCAAAGAATCTTCATCAGATACCTCTAGCTCACAATAGTCATGGGCTAGATTATCATTTTCTTCTTCGACCAACTCTCGAGCAACTTCTTCCATCAGTTGATTCTGATGCTCAATCTCAACGTCCAGAACATTAGGAGCTCGTAGAGTCGAAAGGATCTGCTTCAAAAGAAAATCTGTATAAGACTCATGTTTTTGATACTGGTGCGGATGTAGATATTCCTCCTCGTAATCTTGGTGGTAATGTGAAGCTTGTGGCTCTGGCCAGGAAGACAAGGGTGGTGGTTCCTCATTCCAGTTTGGCACAGGTGGTTGCCCTGATATACTCCACTCTTGGTTGTAATCATTAAGTGGCATTTCATTGTTGTACCACCCTTGGTTGCTATCGAACATGTAGTCCTGCATCTCAAAACTCAAGAGCACTACCCAGGTAAATCATGATAAAGATGGAGAGAAAAGAGATGATAAAAAGAATGAATGAAAAGCTTAAACGCACAATGCCTTTCCTAGAAAAAGAAAAGTCCCCGACAACGGCGCCAAAAACTTGGTGCGAAAATTAATGCGCACTAAGTTTTACTCACTAGATCGCTTTAGCGAGATCGTTATTTCCCAAAGGTCTTTCTTTTTCTATTACTCAGAAAAGTGTGTAAAAGCTAATCGAGGTTTCATTTTGGGTTTGGAATTGGTTGTGAATGAAATTAACTAAGAATGCAATTTAATCAAACAAGTAAACAAACAAAACAGATTGGGGTTTCAAAGATAGACTAAGGCGGTTGTTCAGACTCGAATCCACGCTAGTTCGGCTAAGATGGATGAAACTATGCAATCGAAGAAATTCAACAGACTAGATGGCTCAACATTTCCTTTTGTAATCTACTCCATGGTCAGGCCGTAGAGATTCTATTCTATCACACCTACAAGCTCATATGGTCAAGCTAACTTGCAATTTATCAAAACCCTTTCTTATCGGGTGATAACTGCTCTAATCATCTCTGTCAGGGTTGGGACACTTTAGGATCACTTAAGTCATGTATTCATAAAAAAAAAAAAACAAAACAGTTAAATGCCACACGATCGAGCAAAGAGATTAGGTTCTTTCAATCCTATGGTCAAGATATTGGGGAACCTAACGACCTCCTAAACTCTAGAATGAAATGCGTTCATGGTCAGATCCGCAAATCAAAGATAAACTCAGAAACTAATAATTGATCAGGTTGCCAGAATCAAAAAGCTTAAATTAGGGTTTAGGAGAAATCGCAAGTCTGAAAGAACATCGATTAACATAAACGGGTTAGAAACCCAAAATCATCCATACAAAATCCTAGCTAACGCTTCATCTAATCTAAACAACCCTAAAGAGTTTAGCTAGACATAGCAAATGAAGAAATCAGAGAAACAAGAGAAAAGAAAACTGGAGAAGAAGACATCTTACTCCAAGAAATCCTAATCCTGACGACTCAAGAAATCTACCGAGCTAATCCTTGCTTCTTCTCACCCAATCGCGTCTTCAAAGCTCCGTCTTCTCCTCCGAGAGTGTCTGGTTCTTCGGGGAAGAAGAGAAAAAATTGAAGTAAAAAGTCTCCCTCTAAAACTCCTCCAAATTGGGTTAAAAACCCAATTTTCGTCAAAATCCAGAATTAAAGCAAAAAGTGCGGGAAGGGGTCGAAAAGTGCGCAGGCGCACTTTTCCCTCCAAGACGCGCACTTTTACGGCTGTGTTCGGGCATTTTTCTTCGGTCATTTCCCACTACGTTTGAACTTCGAATTGGTCCCCGTTTGAAGCGCCGAGCTCGTAAAAAAGTTCTCCACAATATGGCAACCTGAAATCTCATCAAAACAACTCGAAAACACATCAAACGACCCAAAAGAGGCCAACGGGGAATAAAACACATTTTTATCAAAAATCACTCGAATACATCACAATTCGGTGTCAAACAAGGTAAATATAGCTAAAATGTGGCGAGATAAACGGGTAAAATCTAACGTCATCATTACCTTTTTGGCCTCGTTTGGTTTTGCTTGTTTCTGAGGTGAACTTGCATCATCAGAGAGTTCTACAATGTTCGTCTTTTTCAAAGAAATTTTTTCGTTATAATTACCAATTATGTTATCGAACTTATCGTATGGATTAGTTGAATCTTCATGCTTGTTGTCGTTGTCATCAAGTATCTTGTAGGCATCACTCTTCTGAGATTTTATATCACAATAATCAGTTTCCTTGTCATTGGGAAATGCATTTGGAGGCTGATCAAACATTTTTTTCAAACTCGCTTCTGAAATGTCATCTTTGTCTACTTCATGGTTGCTCATAGAAACGTGCACGTCATCAAAATATTTTTTTGGGCTACTATTTGGAGCTTTTGGATACAACTGGCATTGTATGGCACTCAACGTTGTCATAATTATTGATATTGAATCACACATCTCTTTCTTAAATTCTACTAATTTTTTCGAACATGACGACATTTCTTCTTTCAACTCGCTACTTAATTAATCACCTCCACACGAACATCCTGTGTAAACAATTAATATAAGCATAGTCAATCAAAATACACCTCATATCTTCTCGAAATATTGATAGTATACTACCACAATCTTCTCTACATGACAGCTTAAGAGATGTCTACGAAATTGCAAATCGCATATCGGCCGTCGTACCAAACAAATGCTAGTATATTTTATATATTAAAAGTATTTTTTAAGAATACGCATACTAATGCACAAAGCCACAACCAGGTGATCATGGAATTGAAGTATTACTAAAAGCTCAACTAACAAAATGGCAGAATCCTAGAAAGTGAGTACATGCACACCCGACTGTTATACAAAAAAATTTAATAGGATTTGGTGGCCCAACATGAATTCAGACCACTTTTCCCTTGTGCAAAAGGTATAAAAAATTTTGGCCTTAAATGATCAATTTACGATAAATTATCTATCTCCTTTCTCCATATTATTATGTGGTAAATCATTTTTCATATAACCGCTAAATACATAAATTAATCTAACCTCGATTGTGCATGATTTTGCATCATCTTTTCCAAATCCAACCTGAAAATTAACATATAAAGTCAGAAAATATCAAAGTCATCGATATTTTTAATCCGAAAGAGTATTGTAGTATTCACATGTCTACTATCAACTCCACCAAAATTGTAAATGCTTGTAAAAGTTTTTGAAATGGATCTTTCATCCCAAAATCGTATGCGTGGTATTAAGTTGTTTCGACGTTTAGGCATGCCATTCAAAGAGTTCACGTGCTCCAAGTAAAAATCTGCAATGCAGTGTGTCAATAAATTCAATCATTAACAATGCAAAGTTTGAGTAATTGTTCGCACAAAATGATTACTTACCTCAGGAACTAAAATGCAGTAGGTCATATGTTGTTCTCTATGTGAAACTCCATCCTTGGTTTGGTAATCTCTTACACCTTCTAAAAGTCCTTCGTATACAAACTTTACCCAATTGAGGTTTCTAACACGCTCGATATTCGTCAACAAATTAAAATATGAATTCGGAACAGCAATGGATGGCCTCAACAACCGAAAAATTACATATAAGAAATTTTTTCCCTTGAACTCTTCACCAACAGAAAGACTAATCATATCTTTCTTCAGATTGTGACATTTAATTTGTCATTCACCAAGATTAAATCTAACTCTCACGTCGTCGTCATCATCCCCTATTTGACTCTCCACATCATCACCATCAATGTTTACTCCCAAAATAGTGACTATGTCATCTATGTTTATAGGCAAAATATGTCCATGTACAGATAGCTCACCGTAGATGCATCGAACCTCATCATGAGATCCTCTAAAAGTTGCATTCTCAACTTATGTTCCTTCAATTTCAATAACTCTCCAAATCCCAGTTTCTTCAATAAATTTCTTTTTAACATCACAAAAGTTACCAATGAGATCACAGAACTGATCAACGCCACATCGACTAGTTAAATATACCTAAAATCATTTAAAATTGTATTAGTATTTACTATATTACATGCTTAAATAAAACTTCAACAATAACTTGCACATGATATCTTCGTAACTTATTTAGTATATCGATTCATACCTTTTCTGGTGGAATATTAGTAGTATCAATCTCGTTGTTGTTGTTAACATCTTCTTTTTTTATGTTTTCCTCCTAAAATCACCAATTACAAAGGAATAGAGCATATATATTACTTCAAAGTAATTTGGATACGCAATTATAATAATTATTGAAGTATAACTTACATCGATGCCAATGTGTACATTAGATTAATAATTTATTAGGTTGCAGCTAAAGAGAACAATGTACCTCTTTTGTACTCATCTTCTAATTCAGAACGATACCACCAAATAAGTCACTTAAATCGTTGCGCAACCAACAACAAGTTTCAAGCGCCAATTATGAACGACTGGACGAAAACCTGAAAATTTTAGTTTCGTGACAATAGAAAAGAAGAGTACAACAGAACTCATAATCGGTTAGAAATTCAAGAATTAAACTGAGATATTGTATAAAAAGTACCTACTTAACTACCAACGTTGATACGACAAAGTGGAATTAATCCCATTCATTTCTATCGACTCACCAACACACCTACACTGTTGCGAATCGGAGACATCAAACACTGACCACTCCACTGCTATAATTTCCAAAAAATATAACTGACGATCCAATAATATAAAGAAGTAAACTTTACGTGCTATTGAAAGTAGGGAAATCACTGATTACATAACACTAAGGGGATGTTTGGTATTCATGATTTAAAATACATGTTTCAAAATCAGTGATTTTGTGAGATAAGCATGTTTGGTATTTGTGTTTTAGATTCATAAATTGAAAGATATATTGTCCATTATACCCCAATTGTTAGTGATTACCAACTTTACTTAAAAAATATAGTAGGGGTATAGGGTGGGAAAGAAATAGAGGATGAGGGATTCTCCACAATCTCACCTAAAAGGTGAGATTCTAAATCCATGTATTTTAACTTTTTTTGGGAATTACAATACATGGATTTTAGACAGAAAGTTGACAAAAAAACAAGGTATTGACTGAAATACATGTATTCCTAAAATCACCCATCCAAATCACAAATACCAAACATCCCCTAAATTTCAAATTACAGAACTGATAAGTGATAACTAACAAAGAGCAGGACTAAGGATATACCTAGGAACGAGCAGGAGTCGTTATTATGAAAAGCGGTTGCTGGAAAGAGATAAAGCTGAAGGAATGCGATGTGGTGATCGGGATATACCGTCGTTCTCCTATTCTTTTTTGGTTGGTCACTGATTTATGTATACCGGACGCACATACTCCTGCTGTTTGATATCAATCTCCCTTCCATATCATTGAATTGAAGCCGCCAATGGCAATTTCAAAATGATAGTGATAATTGTAGCCGCCAATTGCAAAGTTTGGATTTTGAGAATTGTAGAGTTTCTGTTCCAGTAGGGAACTTTCTAGGTTTGAATTGAAAAAAGTTATTAATTCTTTTAGATTGATTAAACCCACTTCTCCTATAAACTAGGAGTGATTCACCGGGAAAATAATTTTTTAAATAAAGTTTTAATGGTTCAGATCTCTTTTCATTAACTTCAAGTTACCTTACTTAGAACTTAGATCAAGTCATGGTAGGAGATGCCTCATACTTGATTCAGTTTAAAAGAAAAATAACATAGAAGGCGTGTTTGGAGTTTGGACACTGATAACCGATTACAAACAAGTAGAAGCTATAATGAGGTATTGTCAAACGAAGCAATTATTTACAACTATACCAAGGTATGAGCACATATAACTTGTCATTCCCAACAATCTAAAGGCCCGTTTAGTATCAATTTTGGTTTTATTCGAAAACATAGAAAATTTGGAAATAAGGACGAATTGCAATCAAAGTGAAAGTTGAAAATGAAAACCTGTTTAGTTGGCACAATTAAGTTTTTGAGAAATTAAAAACTGAAATTCAAATTGTTTAAAATGAAATAATTATGAGACTAATTTCATTACAAAAATAGCCTAGATAACAGCTACTTGTTTTATGTATGATGAATAACCAGGTCAGTCAAGTACTTTGATAATTATTCCATATTTGGTTTGTGATTGAATCAAGCATTTCAAGCATTTCTCTAGTTTGAGATGAATTGTTGATATATTTTGTAGCTGTGATTGCATCACAGTCTTGGTTATGGTATCACAGAAAATAAAAAATTCTAAAAAAGTCAAAGGTTGCATTGAATAGTGAGCTTAATAGATCCAGATTTTTTGTCTGTCAAGATCAGAAAACAAAAACAAAAACTAAATTTGGAAATCATCTTTTTCCACTTTAAAAAATGATGATGGTTTTCAAAACTGGTTTTCAAATCAATAAAAGTAAAGTGATATTAAACATGATTTATTTTAATTTTTGAAATCAAAGTGAAAACAAAGTGATACTAAATGAACCCTAAAATGTTAGAATCTGTTACCTTTATTATAGTATATTAGTAGCTGTTTTATAAACTGTGAATGAGTAGATAAATTATAATAAGAAAATCCCTGATTTGTAGGGATTTACTTATTAGGACTCTCCCGTTAAGGAGAATTGTGTATATATATCCTATTGTGAATAACAAGCAAAATCATCCTTTGCAAAGTAATATGGTATCAGAGCCGGCGACGGCTAAAAAAATTCCCCTTCTTTTCTTTGCCTAAAATAACTCTCTCCTTCTCTCCGATCCCTGTACCCTAATAACCTCTAAACCATGTCTGAGACTATTGATGATTCGGAAGTTCATTGTACAGTGGTGGTAGTAGCATATCGGCAACAGAGCATCAAGACGGAGGACATCACATCCAAATCACAAACATTAAGTTGAATGGATCAAACTACCTCTGTTGGTCACAATCAATTCGTGCGTACCTCAGAGGAAAAAAGAAGCTTGGTTATATTACTGGAGCCAAGAAGGAGCCTAAAGAAGATGATGCTGCCTATGAAGCTTGGGATTCAGATAATGGCATAATCATCACATGGCTGGTCAATTCCATGACAGAAGAAATTGGCGCACAATACCTTGGCTATCATTCTGCCAAGGAACTGTGGGACAACGTTGCGTTGGTTTTTTTCAGATGAAGACAATTAGTCTCAATACTATGATCTTAGTCTTCAGCTGGCCAGAATAACGCAAGGGGATCTTACTATCACCTCTTACTTCAATCGTCTAAAGGGTATCTGGATGGATCTTGATACGTTCCATGACTACGAATGGGAATCCAATCGTGATGTTGATCACTGCCGTTCCATGGTCAACAAAGATCAAGTGTTAAAGTTTTTAGCTGGCATTAACGATGATCTAGATGGAGTTCGTGGAAAGATTATTACCCAGAAACCTCTTCCAAAGCTTGCTAAAGCATTCGCCAAAGTTTGACGAATAGAGACTCGAAGAAAGCTTATGCTTGGGAAGAAGTCTGCTCCTCTTATGTCGGAAGGTTCAACGCTTCAGGCAACTTCATTGACTACTTAGCCAACAACTGAAGCTTTTGCTGCCAGGAGAGGCAAATTCTAGAAACCTGAAGAAGACCCTAAAGCCAATCTAAAGTGTGACTATTGTGGGCGAGTTAGATATTCAAGAGACATGTGTTGGAAGCTTTATCCAGAGAAGAGATTTTCCAAAAACAGAGAGTCGTTGAGGGAAAACAATGCGAGCAACATCAATTTTTTCACCAAGGAACAGTTGGATCAACTCGTTGCACTGCTTTAACCTCAGCTCACATCATCTTGGAATTCTAGTAGACTTCTAGCACAATCAGGTAATACTTATTTGTCACTTTCTACCCTTAGAGAGCCTAGTATTTGGATCCTAGATTCAGGAGCATCAAACCATATGACAAATTCATCCCTTCATTTAAAAACATATAAACCAGATTCTGGCCATCAATATGTTAAGGTTGTTGATGGTAATTCATCAACTATAGCTAGCAAAGGTCATATTTCTTATTCCACCAACCTTAGAGCTAAAAAATGTCCTTCATGTTCCTAACCTCTCATGTAACCTATTATCCATCCGATGTCTAATCAGAGATTCAAACTGCACTATAAATTTTCATCCCTCTTGTTGTGTCATTCAGGATTCGAACTCGGGGAAGGAGATTGGCAGAGGTGAACTGAAAGATGGACTCTACTATCTGACAGTAGCAGATTTCGGTGATGGACAAGGGCATGGCTTGGCCTGTGTACGTTTGAGCTCTATTGTTGACAATACTCAAATGTTACACTTTAGGTTAGGGCAGCCTTGCTTTTCCTATCTAAGGCATTTATTTCCTAGTATTTTCAAGGGCGTTAAAACTTCAGAGTTGAGATGTGATTCATGTCAATTTGCTAAACTTCATCGGACCTCCTTTGTTTCTCAAACTTATAAGCCTTTGAGACCTTTTTATTTGATTCATAGTGATGTTTGGGGTCCTTCAAGGATTCAGTCTCGTTCTGGTTGTCGTTGGTTTGTTACTTTCATAGATGATCATACTCGTGTTTCCTGGTTTTTTCTTCTAAAACACAAATTGAAGTAGCTAATATTTTTCAAACCTTTTATCACTAGGTGAAAAATCAGTTTCAAACTCAGATTTCTATTCTTCGAAGTGATAATGGAACAGAGTATTTTAATGATCAACTCAATAATTTCTTCAAAAAGGTTGTATTGTTCATCAGTCATCTTGTCGAGATACTCCCCAACAAAATGGGATAGCAGAACGCAAGAATAGACACCTTTTAGAGGTAACAAGAGCTTTAATGTTTTCAGCAAACGTGCCAAAATTTTTATGAGGAGATGCCTTATTTACGGCTACATACTTAATCAATCGTATGCCGAGCCGAGCAAGGTTCTTCAGTTTCAAACATCGTTGAATGTGTTATTTGAAGTTTTTCCCTCACATCGTCTTTCTACTAAGTTACCCTTTAAATTTTTTGGACGTGTCTGTTTTACTCTTATTCCTACTCAATCCAGGAGCAAACTTGATCCTAAATCTACAAAATGTATCTTTCTTGGCTATTCTGCCACAAAAAAAGGATATTTGTGTTTTGATCCTTCTACCAAAAAGCTTTACACCTCAATGATGTCGTCTTTTGGGAAAATCAGTTTTTTTATGCCCCAACTTCCCTTCAGGGCGAGAATATACCATCTTCTGATGATGAAGGGAATTTTTAGAAGCTTGACCTATCCATCATAATCTGTCTTTAGAACCTGAGACTACTGAAGTTGTTGAACCTAGGGAATTAGGGGAACCAAACCCTCAAGTAACTGAACTGGAGATGTCAACAACAGGGGAGAAACACAGGATATGGTTTAGAAGAAACCCACTCGTGACCTCCAGGTTTATTACAGGAAAAAAACTGCTCTAATAGTAGCACCACCAGATAATCATTTCACTGGTGAACAATCTACTTCCTCGGGTGAACATCCTGTGTCAGTACAAGACATTGAGCCAAAAATTCCAATCCCAACGTAAGTGATCCTATAACTGATTCCAGTAATCTAGATGTAGATTTAAGCTGGCCGATTGCCCTGCGCAAGGGAACCCGTTCCTGTACAAGATATCCCATAACCAAATATTTATCCTATGCTAGACTCTTTAATGATCATAAGGCATTTGTGACAAATGTGTCGAGCTTGTTTGTACTTAGGACTATTTATGAAGTTGTGGATGATGTTAACTGGAGTGTAGCAGCCAAAGAGGAGATGCAAGCATTGATTTCAAATCAAACATGGAGAATTGTGGAACTACCTATCGAAAAATTTGTGGTAGGATGCAAGTGGGTATTTAATATCAAATGTATGTTGGAATTGGCAAAAGTCATTGGATTATTTGGAGACATGAACTATTGTTTAGTTCATGTATTGAGGTTGTGAATGCACCAAGCATTCATTAGGTACATGGAACACATTCTCCAAGAGTGAACCTGGGGAAATGCATTGGTGTGGTTCCATGTATGAGTGATTGAATTGATTAGGTGAGTTGAATGTGCTCATCTAATGTGTGGAGTGTGAGCCTATAAAAGGCTTTGGTAGAATGGTGTAGAGATCATCATTCTCAACATCCATTTGAGAGTGAGTGTGAGTCTTCTTAGACATTTGTGAGTTGAGAAACTCTTGTAGAGATAGGAGAGTGTGTGTCCACTTCCTACTCTTTGTGATCATCCATTTGAGAGTGAGTGTGAGTCTTCTTAGACATTTGTGAGTTGAGAGAAACTCTTGTAGAGATAGGAGAGTGTGTGTCCACTTCCTACTCTTTGTAATCACTCAAGATAGTGGATTTGTGTGTTGGCTGCCGCCCGTGGAGTAGGAGAAACATTTTCTCCGAACCACGTTAAATCTTTGTGTCCCTTACCTTTAGCTTTGTGTGGGTGTGTTGGTGTTCATTCGATTCGCTTCCGTTCGTAGCACAACAATGTAAACCCGATGGAAGTGTTGAAAGGTATAAAGCTAGGTTGGTGGCAAAGGGATTTACTCAAACCATTGGAATTGACAGTGGCGAAAATGAGTTTTCTACGAATTCTTTTATCTGTGGCTGTTAATCTTGATTGGCCTCTTTACCAGTTAGATGTAAAGAGTACCTTCCTAAATGGCATTCTAGTTTTTTTGATAAAATGGCATTCTAGTTGAGGAGGTTTATGTCATAATCTCCAGCTTTTGAAGAGCAACTTGTAAAAGGATTGAGTAACATACTATGTTACTTTAAAAAACCTTGTATGAACTCAAACAATCTCCACAAGCTTGGTTTGAGAGGTTCGGAAAAGCTATAGCAAAGTGTGGCTATACTCAGAGTCAGGTAGATCACACAATGTTATTTAAGCATCTTAGACCTGGAAAACTGGTTATGCTAATTGTCTACGTTGATGACATCATTCACTACAAGAAAATTAGCTATTGGTCACAGATTTTTAGTCACAGTTTAGTAAACCGTGACTAATTGGTCACGTTTTATAACAAACCGTGACCAATTTAGTCATGGTTTTTATAAACCGTGACCAATTTAGCACGGTTTATAACAAACCGTGACTAAATTAGCCAACCATCCGATTAGCCTTCTCTCCAACCAGCCTATTCAGCCCTTCTCTCCAACCACGCCTCTTCTCTTCTCCTCTTCTTATTTCTCTGATTCCTCCCCTCTCTGTCGAAACTCTAACCAAACACCTCCCCTCTCTGCCGATTCCTCCCCTTTATGTCGATTCCTCCCCTCTCTATCGACTTGGAGTCTTCTCCGGCGGGGATCTTGACGGAGGCGGTAGATTCCATCGAGGGACTCGACGAAGGAGATCCCAAATGGAGGTAGATCCTAGATCCCAAATATCTGACGGAGGCAGTAGATCCCATTGAGGGCGACGGATCTCCATCGATGAACCAGATCTGAATCGACTGCGGGAATCGATGGTGGTGCTGGGGATCGACGGCGGCACTGGGAATCGACAAACCAGATCCGAATCGATGAACCAGATCCGAATCGACTGCGGGAATCGATGGTGGCGCTGGGAATCGACGGCGACGTAGGGAATCGACGAACCAGATCCGAATCGGCTGTGGGAATCGACGACGGCACTGGGAATCGGCGGCGGGAATCGAAACGGCGTTGGGAATCAACGGCTACGTGAATCAGCGACGACGGAAATAGTTTTTAATTTTTGTTAATTAATTATAATTGTAACTTTTGTTATTTCTTCAATTGACACAATTAATAAATTAAGTGACTAGTTCGTAATTAATTGAGACGTTTTGTTAACATTTAAAGTCATGGATCATTTTGCATGACGGAAGAAGTTCAGAGTCTGGTCCTATAATTCAACGAATTAACCAATGGGTCACTGAAAATTTTATCAGAACAGTTTGGTCACTTGATTTGTCACGGTTTTATTACGAAACAGTCACCAATTTAGTCACGGTTTTTAAGGAAATCATGACTAAAATTAGTCACGATTTTAAAGGAAATCGTGACTAAATTGTCACGATTTTTAGGAAACCGTGACTAAATTTAGTCACGATTTTTAAGGAAACCGTGACTAAATTTAGTCACGGTTTTTAATAAAACCGTGACTAGAAATCTGTCTTGGTTTCTTAATAAAACCGTGACAGAATCATTAGTCACAGTTTTCTTAAAAATCGTGACAAAATAGTGTCAAAATAGTCATGGTTTCTTAAACCGTGACTAATTTTTTTAGTCACATTAAAACCGTGACTAATAGTGCAAAAAAACTGTGACTAATATGCTTTTTTCTTGTAGTGATTATAACAGGAAATGACGAGATCGAAATTCAGAAGTTAAAGAGCGACCTAGTACAAGCTTTCAAAATCAAAGATCTTGGCATCCTGAAGTATTTCATGGGAATGGAGTTTGCAAGATCAAAGGAAGATCTGTTCGTCAACCAAAGAAAGTATATTCTGGATATCTTGAAAGAACTGGGCATGACTAACTGCAAGCCAATTGACACTCCCATGGAGCCAAATATGAAGTTAAGACCAAACTCAGTTGAAGAGATGAAGGATCCTGGACGCTATCAGAGGATAGTAGGAAAGCTTATCTACTTATCACATACTTGGCCAGACATAACCTTCGTCGTGGTAAGTCAGTTTATGCATTCACCAGGACCCGCACACTTTGATGTTGTTTACCACATCATTCGGTACCTTAAAGGGACTCCTGGAAGTGGAGTATTATACCAGAAAAGAGGACATCTTCATATTGAAGCGTACACTAACGCTGACTGGGCAGGAGATGTTAACGATCGAAGATCAACTACAGAGTATTGCACATATGTTGGAGGCAACCTAGTGAGTTGGAGAAGTAAGAAACAGCATGTAGTAGCACGCAGCAGTGCAGAGGCAGAATATAGAGCTCTTGCATTGGGGATTACAGAAGTGACATGGATAGGAAGACTATTACAAGAGCTAGAAGTTACAACACCTAAGCCAATTCGCATGTATTGTGACAACAAGGCAGCAATAGCAATTGCACACAACCCTATCCTTCATGACATAACAAAACATGTTGAAGTGGACAAGTACTTTGTCAAGGAGAAACTTGACAGTGGAATGATCTGTAACCCTTACATTCCTACCACTAATCAAGTAGCAGACATATTTACAATGGGGTTGTTTAAAGGGCAATTCAACTATCTTAGAAGCAAGTTGTCAATGGAGTATATCTTCGAACCAACTTGAGGAAAGTGTTAGAATCCGTTACCTTTATTATAGTATATTAGTAGCTGTTTTATAGGCGGTGAATGAGTAGATAAATTACAATAAGGAAAACCCTAATTTGTAGGGATTTACTTGTTAGGACTCTCCCGTTAAGGAGAATTGTGTATATATATCCTATTGTGAATAACAAGCAGAATCATCCTTTGCAAAGTAATAAACTTCATATACATATTCATATTGCAACGAATAAAGACTTGATGTTCAAAACAAATAGAGGACCCTTTAGATCTATACTCAGACTATGCTGATACTAAATGGCTTAATTAAAACAGAAAAAAAGACAGCAATGGAAATAGTGCAACAAATGAGAACAATCCAAGGCATCATTTTCAAGTGGGGTGGGGCAAGAAGAATAAAGAAAATATGTCTAGAGCTGCCTACATTGAGCACTGTTACATACATTTTCTGGAATCTGGATACAATCTACACAAATTTCTCTAATTTACTCCCCACCCACCATCGTCTTTTCTTTCCTTTCCTTTTCCTTCTTTTTTGGGTTCTATTGTATATATGTTGCTAACTAACACAGGCAGAGAGCACCACAATAATAAAACAATTCATAGTCCACCATAACTAAAACGTACGCTAATTTAAAGAAAACCTTGATACGCTACTAAAGTTGGAAAGGGCATTCACTGCTTTTTGTCTCCTCCCTCAGAATGCTCTCCCCCTTCATTCTTGGCCTTTGTTGGGACTACTTTGGCAGGAGTTGAACGCTCTGACTGAGAAAATCGTATCAATACCTGCATCAATCCTGTCACCACAGCTAGACCTGCTGCAGAAATGGCAATGCCCCTCCATGAGGACAGAAGTGATGACCATTGAAGGAACTTCAAGGTCGCAAAAACGAGTAATGATGCCCACGAAGTAACAACCTGACACCCAAAATGCAAGGTTAGGGATGGAATCAATGGTTCAACAGAAATAACATTTCAATCAAGAGGATTTTAACTAGTGTCAATCGATATGCTAATTGGTTAGTTCACTTAGATAAGACCAGTGTGCTGTATCTCACCACCAGAGACTTGATTGGCCGACCCATGTTCTGCAATTCTCGATCCTTAAATGTACCATCAACGTTGTGCTTGTCTAGCAGTGCATCCTAGTGAATACAAAATCAACCCAATAAGAAACTGTCGACGCAGGTGATAAGAAACTTGGTTACTTCACTTTATTCCCATTACAATTGGAGTTTCAGTGGAATCCATGATCAATTACAGTGACAAAGATTTACGGGTTCTCTAGGTTCAATAAGCTACAAGATGTCACCTTCAATTTTGGCACAATAGTTTCCACAAGGAGAATTAACATTTGCTTAAATAGTCCATTTATAGGTGTTCTGTACTGGAAAATCGGGAACCTTATTTGAACAGTACCTTGGCCACGAATAAATCCCTACACCATTGTGCAACAGCATCGTCTGTAGTAGGTAGGTCCTTCATAGAATGCCGCCTGAGATGTACATGAACCTGAAACAACAAACCGAATTATAGGTGAGATGTACATTATCAGCAACCGAATTACATTTACAGGCAGAGTGTGTAATAGTTCTGTTTACAAAGCATTTATCCTTGTCTTAAAGTGGTTTAAATTCCAATATTTGGATTACATCAAAGGTCTACTTCGGTCAATTTGATATAATGATGATTCCTTCTTGACAATGGAGGAATGTCATATTCTCGGGAAAGCATTTAAAACTCCACAATCCATCTAGTCATAACATAATCCAAACAATGGAATGTTTCGTTTCATCCATTTTCAACAAACCCTCATTAGAAGTCCAAATGGGAGCATTTAACCCGTTTGAAGAAATATGTGCCAAATGGGAGTCGTCAATAATGTAACAAAGAGCTTCTGCTCACTTACCACAGACGACTGTCCCTTAAACAGTCTGAGCATTGTTGGTTGAGGTGAAGTTTTAGGGATAGCCACAGTTACATCGTATATGGCTGGTACAAATGAGCGCATGTTGCTTACTGCAGATACAAAGCCTGCATACAGCATAAATTAAACAAGTCTCAGAAGCTAACATAACAAAGAAGAATAAGAACACTGTTATAAGAACTCCGGTATTATTATACAATTCTTTTAAATTAATTTAAGGATCTGAAGGCAATAAGAAAAGATATTCCACACCACATCAGCATTCAGAAAGGGAACTAATTAGATGAAAGATACACAAGCGCTTCAATTGCAGTACAGTATAGTCCATTAATCACTTATCTGAAGTTAGAAAACGGAAAAGACAAGTCATGTATTGGGGGATCCCTTGTCTTCTCCCTAAATTTACCTAGACTCACCTCTCCTAATTCTTTTGTTTTGTTTATATAATGCTAGCCTTTAGATCGAGTCTAGGATTCACTGGATGTTTATCATTCCTTATTACAACTAAGGCACCCAATGGAATTATTTCCAATATTAAGGGAAATATCATTCATTTTCTAAACAAGAGGAAGCAGAAAAAATGGACATATATGGTATTTAGACAACCAAAACATAACCTTGTATTCCAGCCATACTTGCATATGTTCTCATCTATATTTTGTTTATGATATTAAAGACCATTGAAATTGATGTCACTCAGTGCGAAAGAATGGAACTATAAATATGACCTTCGTGCGTGGAATCAAGACATTTCTAGGGACAGGCAACCCAGTCGATGCTGCATACTCCTGTGCAGCTAAGAGCTTTGCCTGTGTGAAGCGAGTCCCTTCAACAAAAAGTGCCAGCCAAAAGGGCCGAGGAAAGTCATGTAGCCGCTGGAGACCTGACTGCAGGTAGAATGACAACAATCAGGATAAAGTAAAAAACTGTATATTAACATATAGCAGAGAAATGAGTTCTTAATAATAGTGCATTTCATATCCCTATTTAGAAATGTGAGAATAGAAGCCTTACTTTTAATGTGTTTTCATCCTTGGCCCAACTTCGTTCGAGAAAAAGGTACTCGGAGAACCACATGGACCAACCTATGACCTGAATATAATGAAAGCTATCGTCACTCTCTGCTTCAAGAGCGAGAGAAAAAAAGGAAAATACTGATATACAAACACTAACTAGAGGAAAAAGCCACCTATACATAATTTTTTATAGAACTTTAGACTTAAAACAAATTTGCACATCCGTTCTAGAACAAAGGATCAGATCTTAGATAAGACCAAAACTAGGTCTCTCTTGCATCAGATGTAAAGTACATACCAGAGAAAAAGGGAATTTACTAGCAGGTAAGGTAAGAATGACAAAGCATGTCACACTATTTGCCTAATTGTACTGATTATATGCAAAGTGAAAGATGAGAACCGTGAAGAGTAAGTTTTCCATGATAAAGAAGGTTCTCTTCCTTAACTTCCTGCATTTAACAATGGATAAAAAATTCTAAAATATTGGAAACGTGTATGCACAGTGCACCCAAGTCATAGGTCACCGAGTTCACAAGTTTAAAATGCTGCACCAGTTCCTTGCTAATAAATAATCCACCCAATGATTAAGAATTAAGACTCAGTTGTACAAGGAATACTCTGACTAGTAAAGAACAATATGTAACACATCATGCAACTTATAACTCAAAATCATACAGGAAGGAGTTTCGATGATTTCTTCATGACGGCCAACGCACTGCCAAGGCATCCCGATCGCTGTCACCAGTAATACAAGACTATAAGTGCATTAAAATGGAGAGATAATTCATCAATGATTCTAGCATTAGTCATGACTTCCCAAAAGGGTTCTTCATCGCATTATAGAGTATAATACCTCCAGAAAGAGGGTTACTGAGGAATAAGGTATACAACACCCATCAATTCAGGTCATGCATCGGATAATGGAAGACACAGAATCTTGGATTCAATAATAACTATACCCTGCTATTTAGAAGTAAAACATAACAATAATGCATACAATCTATCAGCACTGCTATTGCAGCTATGTGAATAAGCTTAAGGCTTCACCTGTGCTAAAACCCATCCAACTAGCCAATCAATGTCACTTTTATGGTTGGATAAGACAAGTGCATGTTCTTTACCTGAAAAGTACCACAGCGTCAACAAAACTAAATAAACCGCCGAGTGAACAGTTGCATACATTTCAGCTGGCAATACCTCTAAGCTGAATTAGAGGAAAGAGTAACATGCTAACGAACCATACTGATAAGAGATTTGGCCTTACCCATTTGGCGGAAAGTCTCATGATCAGTGTATACTTCAATCTGCATACACAGTAGCGAATATGATTCAGTCTTCCATTGCCTACAGACCAAATCCAAAAGACAACTACATATATGCGAAAACTAGCATGCTATCAGTTTCCATACGTCTTTGATGGTTTGCTAGAGAGGCTTGAACGAAAAGAAGAGTATGCAAATCAAAGCTAAGTACAAGAATGGAAACATAGAAACGGAAAAAACAACAAGTCCATGGCCCGTAATGAATCTATCAATATAAGGAAGAACCAGTACAGGCAGCCACTGATCCAGCCTAATTAACAAAATCGGATGCCTCATTTAGGATTCAAATATGCATACAAGTTCGTACCGAGCCCAAAGTGACAACTTAACCAACTTATCTGGCAGCATCCACTTTACAGTAACACAGCAGAACAAATTGAATGATAACGGTGAGGACAGATGGAAAAATAGAATCATGCAAGGAAGTTGAGCGGCAGAGCAGCAACAGCAGTAGAGAAAATGACCAAGTGTCCGGTATAAATAGAGGAAAAATGTAAGAGAAGTGAGGTGTTTTTGGGAGGGTAACAGGAAGAGAACCTTAACCCCAGCCCACCAATCAACGATCCAAACCAGCTCCAGCCACAGTAACTCGGCAACGGCTCTGTTAATTGTTCTGTAGGTGCTTTTGGATAGCGGGCGTATGAGGAGGAAGCAAATTGCCTGAAAGAAGACATTTAACCGTCACATCCAGATATCGAAAGAAACAACAAAATGACTCAACCAGATTGAAAAGTGAAGGAATCCGGCGAGGCAGAGAAGAAAGATAGAAGAGGAATGGGGAGCAATCATCAAACACAGGACTTGAATCTGAGTGAATCGAAAGGAAGAAAAATAAAAAAAATAAAAAATAGCAAGGGAGAAGAGGGAAGAAAAAAGAAAATGAAGAATCGGAAGGGTGACCTGGATGAGATTGACAACTAAACCAGAAAAGAAGAAGAGAACCCCAAGAGGGACGATGACAGCTGCCGCTGCAATCGCCATGGGCGAACACCAAGGTAGGAGACCGACAGAGAGAGGGAGAAGAGAATTGACTAGAGAGAGAGAGAGAGGGTGGGAATGAATAAATGTAGATAGGGATTTCAGGTAGGAAAATTGAATGGAGAAGATGAGGAAAATATAAATTAATTAAATGTATATGTTGGATTTGGAGGGAATGGGGATGATGATTATAGCCTTATAGGTATAGATGATGCGTTTCAGAATCAGAGGTGATGCATATGCATTGTGTGAATATTGGTAGATGGATGGATATTATTTTGCCTACTTCTTTCTTTCTACTACATCAAAACAAACTGTTTCATGAGAGCTTTGGGAAAGCTTGATTCATAAATAGGACAGTTCACAGCAAACATATTTAATATTATTTTAAGCTGCTTCCTGCTAGTCTGCTACTCTCAGATCAGATGTGAACTCCGCCATCCATGTTTCAATTTGTATAAAATAAATTGGATTTACGGTCTTTTAAACAAGGCTTATTATTTCCAAAAAGCACAATATGACGAATTATTTTGAATATGCTCTATCTTTAAATAGCCTCAAATTTATTCTATTTTTTTAAATAGTTAACATCGTTAGTCCTTATTTGTAAAATTTTAAAAAATTTTAACCAAGTAACTATCAAAATTAATTTTTAAGTTTTTTGTCTTCTAAAATTAGTAATCCAAGCTTTTCCCAAATTGCATTTTGGAACCTGCTCAGTTTTTTTTTTACAGGAATAGACGATCATTTCATTCAACTGGAGCCAACTGTTACAACATTACACATGGGGGAAAACCCCATTGAGCATATTAGTCCAAGAATCAGGAAGAGATCATCGGGCTATCTGTTTAGCCACCCAATCTCATTTTTTGTTGTCAGCACGAGGAATAAACCTAACCGAGATTCTGAGAACCGAAACGAAGTACTTCAACAGCCGAAGCTATATTAGCTGCACAATCCCAAGGCCACGGGTTAGGAGAATTGTTGAGAATATCAACCAGGACTTTGCAATCAGAAGAGATCCGAACTAGCCCTTCCAAAGAGAGGGCAAGGGAGATCGCCTCAAGAATAGCAGAAGCCTCTGCCGCCACAGGAGAAGAAACCAAAGTCAGGCAAGCCTTCCATTCAATAACAAAGCCATGAGTATCTGTGATGACGATACCATAAGCCGTCGTCCGGGTCTCATGCAAGAAGGACCCATCGCAGTAAATGTCCAGGGGACTTTCACTAGGCGGAGGATTTGACAGTGCAGGGGTGCGGGGGTTGGTCGAAGCGGAGGGGAGAGGGAGGAGTGCCCAGCGAGGGTCCAAAGGGCAGTATCCCGGTTACATACAGAGGCCAAAGCAGAGGTCGAGGGTCTAACATTGTTAAAAACAAAATTATTCCTCGCCTTCCAGATATTCCAACATCCCGCTGCAACCAAGGCCCAAGATCCAGGAGACATCCTATTCCTAATGGAAAAGAGCCCATACCTGAAATCATAAGAAATGGGAGGTAATAATGAAGGAAAAATCAGAGCCCAAGTGTCACGAGCATGATGGCAGAAGAAAATGCAGTGAGAAACAGTCTCCTCTTGATCACAAAGAGGGCATAAAGGGGGGGAGAGCACTTCCTGATCAGAAGGTAGGAATTTGTTGCAAGACAATTATTGGCCCCTGATGACACTCGATTTGACATGATTATCAGCCTCATTTAACTGACATTTCCCTGCTTGAGACACGATTATGAGGGTAGTTTAGGGTGTTTTCACTCGATTGCTCTATTTCCTACCGTTTTGGTTACTTCGGCCCGTTATGGGTCTATTTGATGTGTTTTCTAGTTGATGACACTCAATTTGACGTGATTATCAGCCTCATTTAAACGACATTTCCTTGCTTAAGACATGGTTTTTAGGGTAGAATAGCGAATATTCACTCAACTGTTCTATCTCGTGCCATTTGTGTTACTTTGGCCCGTTCCGGGTCTATTTGATGGTTTTCTAGTGTTTTCGTGATAGCACAGGTTTTTGCCGTCAAATAAAGTAGCCAAGGATGTGTCTAAGGCATTGGAACCCTGAGAGAACCGCACCGGAATCGATCCAAGGAGTCAATCAAGTCAACACACTTCCTACCCCGTTTTACACAGGAGTTTTCGGCGAAAAGACCTGAGGATTTCGGCGAAAACTCCAGAAGAAATTGGCAGAGCATCACAAGAAGAAGTTTTCGCGCGAGAAGTCAAAGTTCTCGCCGAAAACTCTAGACTTGGAACTCACAAGAGAACAATCGACGGAGGCCAGCAATTTACACTGAAGTTTTCGGCGAAAATTCCTTAACAAATCCGGCGACTTAGGGTTAAGTATAAATACTTAAACCGGCGGCCCAAATCAGATACCTAATATACACATCATAATTCAGAACTTTAACGAGTTCCAGACCTAAAAAAAGTTCGAGAGAGTAGAGTTTTAGAGTTCGAAGAGCCAGGAAGAGATCGTGACGCCATCCCTTCACCTCGGAGACTCGGAGCTAGGATTGAAGATTACCGGAGAGCGAAGCTTTGCCAGAGTCGTCTAAATTAGGTTTTACAGTTTCTATCTGTTCTTCCTTTTCATGATGAACTCTGTTTCTGTCTTTGATTCTGTCGTTATGAACATGAGTAGCTAAACTCGTAGAGCTTAGACTAGATGAACCCTAAGTGACCCAGGGCTTTAAAGCGGTCACGGATCGGCGGTGATTAGATTCAAAGTTCAATCAGTTTCTCTTTCATGTTTGGTTTGTTCTTCGTTGTTCATGTTTCTTGTCTGGCTTGATCACCTAGATTGGATTCTTGTTAAGCTAAGGATAGAAGCGAACGCTCGCCTTACTTTAAAATACCAAATCAATCAATTAACCTATTCATTGGAGTGTGCCTTTCGTAGGAACCAGTTAGGGTTAATCCACTGCAAGAGTAACTCATAAATCGTTAGTAATTCCACCAGTTAGTTTAGTCGTCGCAAGAAGCGACCGTACTCAGGCGGCTAATTAATCTTGGTAGCTAGATCGGATAGAGCGAACGTTCGCAGTCTTAAACCTAAGGGTCAGGAGTTATGGTGGTGTCTTAGAACTGATTGAATGAGAATTGAAATTCGCTGATCTGTTGATTGCCAATGCTCTGGTGAACTAAGGGGGATTCGAAGTCTAAGCTTGTCTGTCGTCTTTGTTAAGTCAACCAATCTTTCAATCTGTCTTTCAATTTAGTTTTTAATTTCCTTGCATTTTCTAGAATAGAAGTCGTTGAACTCACACCACGCGCAACGTGTTAAACCTGAGTAGTCTGCCTTTACATTTGAGTAGACGATTATTAGAAGACCCGTGGAATACGATCTGCTTAGCTTTTAGCTTAGTAGTATTTGATACGCTCAACAAACATACATCAAATTGGCGCCGCTGCCGGGGACTTGTTTTAATTGCTTGAAAGAAGAACTGGCATTTTATTCTTCTACTTTCCATCTTTCATTTTTCCATCCACTTCGATTTTACACTGGTTTTGCTTGTTTTTGTCATTTGTAGGTTGTTCACAGGTTTATGCACCACCGTCCTCTCACGCGCTCCCAAACCGCCAAGAACGACAAGGCTAAGAGTATAGAGAGACCAGGCAGTTCTGCTCCGCCAAGACAATCACAAATTTCAACGAGAGGCAGAACCAATCCACCTCCATCTGTCACTCCAATTAAGATCGAGGAACTGAAGGAGAGTTCCTCATCTTCATCTTCACCGTCATCTTCATCCGCTTCATACACCGAATCACTTTCACCTCCTCCATCTCCTAGGATGGGTGATCAGTTACCACCATCGGGCGCACCGAAGAGTCTAGCTGACTACAACAAGCCGAGCGCGACTAGCGTTCGATCTTCTATCGCCGTGCCACGCATCGAAGGAGATCCTGACTATGAGATCAAGATTCCTTTCTTGACCATGATCTCTAGGGATTTACAGTTTGAAGGCAGGCCCCTAGACAATCCGTGCACGCATCTGGCGGATTCATCGATCTCTGCGGTACTTTCAAGAATGGGAATCTCGACAAGAACACTCTATGCTTGAGGGCTTTCCCGTTCTCTCTTAAAGGCGCAGCTAAGAGGTGGCTCACTGGCAAACCACCTGGTTACTACACAGACTGGGATACTCTTGCTCAAGACTTCGTCGAAGAGTACTTCCCTCCTTCCAGAACAACCGCCTTCAAGGACAACATCGCTAGATTTTCAACAACTGAAGATCTCGGCGAGAACTCTCATAGTTCTCGCCGAGGAGTTTTCAACACATACTTACAGGAGCATAAGAAAGAAGTCCTCGGCGAGAACTTTGGAAGTTCTCACCGAAAACTATTGGAGATTTGCAAATAGGAGCAATTGAACTAAAGTTCTCGGCGAGATGTTCTAAAGTTCTTGCTGAGAACTTCTGAAGATTTACACACAGATTTCTCATCGAGAAGGCAGGAAGAGAAGGCTCGATTTTAACTGAAGTTATCGGCGAGAAATTTCAAGTTCTCACCGAGAAGTCTTTCCTTTTCCAGCCCCTATTCGGAAAACCCTATATAATGCAGCGACATCAAATCTCTTTGACACACAATCACGACGCCAGTCAATATACTTTTTCCACGGATTAATTTCCAGACTTCAATAGTTCGAGAGAGAGTTGAGAGCATCCTCGGAGTTTCCGTAGAGATCGTGACGCCATCTTTCCCCTCGGAGTGCTCGGAGCTAGGAGTTGAAGATTCAAGAGATTGAAGCTTCTCGGATTCATCAAATTAGGTTTTACAGTTCTTCTCTATTCTTCCTACCTGAGATGTATTCTTTGATTATTTTCGTTTCTCCTGTATTGAATATGAGTAGCTAAACTTGTAGAGCTTAGATTAGATGAACCCTAAGTGACCCGAGGCTTTAAAGCGGTCAAAGATCAGCGGTAATTAAATTCAGATTCAGATAGTTTCTCTTTCATGTTTGGTTTGTTCTTCGTTGCCTGTGTTTCTTTTCTAGCTTGATCACCTAGACTAGATTCTTGTTAAGTTGAGGATAGTAGCGAACGTTCGCCTCACTTTAAAACACCAAATCAACAATTAACCTATTCATTGGAGTGCGTCTTTCATAGGAACCAGTTAGGGTTAATCCACTGCTAGAGTAACTCACAAATCACTAGTAATTACACCAGTTAGTTTTCCGTTGCAGAAGTGAACGCACCAGCGGTCAATTAATATTGGTAGTTAGATCGGATAGAGCGAACGTTCGCCAGTATTAAACCTAAGGGTCAGGAGTTATGGTGGTGTCTGAAAACTGAATGAATCGGGATTGAAAACCGCTGGTCTTGTGATCGCCAATGTTCTGGTAATCTTAGGGGGATTCGAAATCTAAGCTTGTCTGTCATCTTGCCAAGTCAATCAACCTTTCAATTTGCTTTCTGTTTTCACTTCAACTTTCCTGCTTCATAGATTAAAAGTCGTGGAACTCACACCACGCACAACGTGTTTAAACTTGAGTAATTTGTCAGCTCATTTGAGTAAATGATTAGCCGAGACCCGTGGAATACGATCTACCTCGCTTCCAGCTTGGTAGTTATTTGATCGCACGCAGTACAACGTTCATCAAATTGGCGCCGTTGCCGGGTACTCTTCTATATGGTTTGAAAGAAGAGTTGGCACTTTATTCTTCTACCTTTCCATCTTTCATATTTCATCACAGTTTCATTTTACGCAGGTTATGTTTTCTTTTGTTGCTTGTAGGTTGTTTTACAGGTTTATGAACCACCTGTACACTCGTTCTCAGTCTAAGCCTCTCAAGACTTTTAGCTCAGACAAGCCGGGTAGTTCTGCTCCGCCTAAGCAACCGCGAGTTCTGAAGCAAGTTACTACCATTCCGCCCTCATCCTCTACACCACTTAAGATCGAGGAGTTTAAGAAGAGCTTCTCATCTTCTTCCGCTTCATCCACGTCTTCAGACTCGCCGCTACTCTCTCCTAGAATGGGTGACATTAATCCACCACCACCTCTGCCTCCTGTTCCGCGCACTATGGCGGATTACAATAAACCAAGTGCGACTAGTGTTCGGTCTAGCATCGCTGTGCTGCACAATGATGACGATCCTGACTATGAGATCAAGATCCCCTTCCTGGGAATGATATCTAGGGATGTTCAGTTTGAAGGGAAGCCGCATGACAACCCATGCACACACTTGGCAGACTTTCTTTCCATGTGTGAGACCTTTAAGAGTGGGAACCTCGATAAGAACAACTTGTGCTTACGAGCCTTCCCATTCTTTCTCAGAGGTCCCGCGAAGCGATGCCTCAATAGCAAGCCGCCCGGTCACTACACAAACTGGGATGATCTTGCTCAAGACTTCGTAGAGGAATACTTTCCTCCTTCTAGAACTACAACCTACAAGGACATCATTACCAGATTCATTCAGAAGGAAGGAATGAGCTTATATGATGCTTGGAATGAATTCCAAGAACTCCTCTACAATTACCCTCATCATGGCTTCGAACAAAGACAACTAGCTGATATCTTTGCTCGAGGTATGAATGAGGAGTTTGCTAAATGGGTCAACTCCTTGGCTGAGGGAGATTGCACCGCTCTTACTCCATCAGCTGTTATGCTTCACTTTGCTAGTTGTGCTTCCAAGTCAAGGAATTGGGAGAGACAATCAGAAGAAGCTAGGAGTAAGCTTAACATTGAAGAGCAGGTCAAGGCTGAGGTGTAGAAGCACTAAAAGAAGGCTAGCACGCCTATCACTCCACCGTCAGCTTCCGTCTTTGTTGCTGATTGTCAATGGTGTGGGACCTGTGTGCATAACGGAGGCTGTTGTCAGAATTTTGGTAGAGCAGATGTTTGGTCCGTTGAAGAAGTTGACTTCATTGGTCAAGGCTTCACCAACACTCAAGAAGGGTATATTGGCTACCGTCAATTCCAACAACCGCAACAACAAGGGAGTCTCCAAGAGCGACCTCATTACAACTCCGGGACTAACTAGAACCAGAATAACCGACCATCTGGGTCGTGTCCATAGTAGAAGCTAGCTCATCAATCCGAAGGAGTCTACCAGCCGCCTCACCAGAATCAGGGTAACTATGGGACAGCACCTGCAATAGCCAGAATCAATATTTCAATAATAGTTACCAAGGACCTTCTGGATTCACTGGAGGACAACAACCTCCGAGAGCTACATCAGGGAACAGTAGAGAGAGCGACGTTGACAAGAAACTCGACCTCATCATAACCAGGCTCGACGACCACGAAGAAAAATTCAAGGCTCAAGCCGCCTTGAATCAAGGTCAAACAGCTCAATTTCAGAGGTTGGAAGATCAACTCAGAAAAATTGCTAGCCTCCTCTCCAGTGTTTGTCAGCGTTATGATCATTCAGAGACAAACCTACGGGATGAACATGTTAAAGCCATCTCTACCAGAAGCGACAAGCAGTTAGCTAGTCTTCAGCCCCTGATCCAGTCATGGTTCCAGATGCTATAGCCATTGACATGCCAGATATCGAGAAAGAGATGAAAAAGAAGTAGAGGAGGTGACTGTCCCGCCTCCTCCGCCTCATCCGACAAAGCTAGTTTCTGTGCCACCTCTCGTTCCCTACCAGCCGAGGATCCCTTTTCCTAAATCCTTTCTAAACAAATCTAAGGATCACGACATTCAATACAATAGGTGGTTCTCAATCTTGAAGAACGCAGAAGTCAAGATTCTAGTTACCGATGTTGTCCAGATGATACCACACGTCGGAAAAGTAATGAAGGATCTGGCAAAGAACAAGAAGAAGGAGGAGGCATCTTCTGTCTCCCTCGATGAAGAATGTTCTGCTGACCATTGCCAGACGCCACCTATACCTCCCCCAGCTAAGTGCTCCGATCCTGGTTCTCTTTACTTTACCTTGCTTTATCAATGGTATAAAAATTGATCGTAGCTTAGTTGATTTAGGTGCGTCCATCAATGTCATGCCTACTTGCTTGTATGAGAAACTGAACCTAGGTGAATTGAAACCTACTAGTATGCAGTTAGTGTTTGCTGATAAATCTCTTAAAGCACCTAGGGTGTTAGTCAAGGATCTAGTCATTCAATGTGGTCCATTCACCTTCCTAGCTGATTTTGTCATTCATGGATACCCAAGAGCAGGATGTTACTCTTCTCCTAGGCCGACCTTTTATGGAAACATCTAGCATGACAATTAATGTCCCGAATGGCTCATTGACATTAAGGGTTGGTCAGGATAGCGTAACATTCCACCTCAAAGATGGTATGAAGTACATCCCTAAAGGAGAGGCACATTGTTTATCTGTTGTTCCGAGGAGTTGGCCTCGATCAACTCCGTTGCTAATGTCATCTCTAGAGTTGTCCCCAAGATAGCTGTAACAGGTGGTGCACAGGTCATCGAGCTGAAAAATGAACCTCCGGCACCAAAACCAAAGAGGAAGGTGGAGCCGAAGGTATCCATCACCGAATCGCCACGAGCTAAAGATCCCGGCGAAATGAAGAAGGATAGTGAAGCGAAGACTAAGGTGGCTTAAAAGCCAATTACTCCTCCATCATCCGCCAAGCCACCGGATGAAAGCAAGGACATGAAGGATTTGTTCGGTCCTTTCGAAGTTACCGGACACCTTCCCGAGGGACGAACCGAATTGACTCATGCCAATGGGAAGCGATTTTTCCTTACCGGAGGTAAACTGAAGCTATACTTCATCGACTCTGATGCGAGCGTGAAGGAAATCCTGAGTTGGGACGCCTCTTGATCGCCATCCAGGTATCGTCCAGCTCAAGTAAGCAAGAGCGCTTCGTGGGAGGCAACCCATGGCTGGAGTCCGTTTTGAATTATTGAGTCAGTCTTTTTCGTCGTACGAGTTGGTTTCGGGAGTCAAAATGTCATTTTTTTCTTTTTATTTTCGTCTGTTTTATTTTTTCTATCAGGTCAAAACTTCTCACCGAGAACTTTAACATTCTCGGCGAGAATGTGTTCTTTGAGTCAGTTGTTTCGGTTCTTTATACACTACAACCATTTCCCATGTTTTTTCATCACCACCGTTGATCACCTGTGGTAGTAGTTCTAGATAAGCCTACCGGAAGTCGGTTTGTGGTAACCTGCCTATAGCCATTAAACATGTGGTCTTAGCTATTATGTCCAAACGTGTAAACCCCTCTAGCAACTTGAAAAAAAATCGGCACTAAAAACAGAAGAGAAAAAGAAGAAAAACAGAAAATCCAAAAAGTCGATTGAAGTTCGAGTTCAAAGTCTAGTAGTATAGTTAATAACGTTCTTCTCCCTACATATGGAAGAACGAAGTCAAAGTAAATGTAAAGAAAAGTCAGAAAAGTTCAGAAGAAGAAAAAAAATAAAAAATAAAGTGCTAGGTTGAGGGTATCGTAGGACGAGCGTACACTATTCCCCCGTGTCTGGTTAGACGGTAGGAAGCCATTGGCTAGATTCGAGGGAAGTTAGTCAAAAGCTACACCGCATAAAAGCCAATTCCATCATTTCATCCCATCATCCATTCATCATAAACCCTTGTAGTGTAGGATCGATATAGTCCCTTGCGAAAGTCCTTTTGACTAGTTACTCGTGTTGTCACAGTGGTGGAGATGTGGTTGAATTGCAAACATATGACATACTTCGGACGTGAAAGTGATTGAGAGAAGAAAACACGTCCCTAAACACAGAGTGCGAGAGTCCCCCTTGTACTAAATATTATCTGTGTGAGGAGTCTAGTCGCTTAGGTAGGATTTGTGCTTGATTTGTGTTTACTATATGTTTGTGTGCAGATAATTAGTGAGAACAGGTTGTTTGGTTGACGTGTATGCATGTTAGGTCATTTGTTCTAGGAATAGCAGTTTAATAATTCATTGTGAAGGCTTGAATCGTAACTTGATCAATCTTGTCATTTGTGAATCTGAGTGCTTCTAGTTCAGTTTACTTGAGGACAACCAAAAGCTTAAGTGTGGGGTATTTGATGACACTCAATTTGACGTGATTATCAGCCTCATTTAAGAGATATTTCCCTGCTTGAGACACGGGTTTTAGGGTAGTTTAGGGTGTTTTCACTCGATTGCTTATTTCCTACAATTTTGGTTACTTTGGCCCGTTATGGGTCTATTTGATGCGTTTTCTACTGCTTTGCGAATGCAAAAGTTTTTACCATCAATAACGTAGCCACGAACGTGCTCAGGAAGCAAAGGAACCTCAAAGAATTGCTCGGAATCGATCCAGAAATCATACAAGTCAAAATCGGAAACTCCCCCTGCCACAACTGAAGATCTCGGCGAGAACTCTCATAGTTCTCGCCGAGGAGTTTTCAACACAGACTTACAAGAGCATAAGAAAGAAGTCCTCGGCAAGAACTTCCAAAGTTCTCACCGAAAACTATTGGAGATTTGCAAACAGGAGCAATTGAATTAAAGTTATCGGCGAGATGTTCTAAAGTTCTCGCCAAGAACTTTTGAAGATTTACACACAGATTTCTCATCGAGAAGGCAGGAAGAGAAGGATAGATTTAACTGAAGTTCTCGGCGGGAACTTGAAAGTTCTCGCCGAAAAGTCTTTCCTTTTCCAGCCCCTATTTGGAAAACCCTATTTAATGCAGCGGCATCAGATCTCTTTGACACACAATCACGACGCCAGTCAATATACTTTTTCCACATATTAATTTCCAGACTTCAATAGTTTAAGAGAGAGTTGAGAGCATCCTCAGAGTTCCCAGAGAGATCGTGAAACCATCTTTTCCCTCGGAGTGCTCGAAGCTAGGAGTTGAAGATTCAAGAGATTGAAGCTTCTCAGATTCATCAAATTAGGTTTTACTTTTCTTCTATGTTCTTCCTATCTGAGATGTATTCCTTGATTGTTTTCATTTCTCCTGTATTGAATATGAGTAGCTAAACTTGTAGATCTTAGATAAGATGAACCCTAAGTGACCCGGGGCTTTAAAGCGGTCACGGATCAGCGGTAATTAAATTCAAATTCAGACAGTTTCTCTTGTATGTTTGGTTTGTTCTTCATTGCCTTTGTTTCTTTTCTAGCTTGATCACCTAGATTAGATTTTTTTATTTTTTATGAATGATGAGCATATATATATATATATATATATATATTTATATAAAAGCCAAACCGAGCAACACAAAGCAAGACTACAAACAGGAGAAATCAAACCTCCCCAAAACGCTGAAACTCAGCCACAACCAAAAGCAAACCTCACTCCCTCAACTATACAACCTGTCACCAAAGGCACACAAAACCCTGCACAAAAATGACACCCGACAGCTAAACAGGCATCACACGCCATTCTTGTTAAGCTGAGGATAGTAGCGAACGTTCCCCTCACTTTAAAACACCAAATCAACAATTAACCTATTCATTGGAGTGCGTCTTTCGTAGGAACTAGTTAGGGTTAATCCACTACTAGAGTAACTCACAAATCACCAGTAATTACACCAGTTAGTTTACCGTTGCAGAAGTGAATGCACAGGCAATTAATCTTGGTAGTTGAGTGCACAAAGAGAGCCGAAGATGGATTCGAGGGCGAATCCAAGGTAAAAAGAGGGGGATGATGTGATCCTCTACGACTGCCCAAAGGCCTACAGCTATTCCTACCCCCCACCAGGGTCCCCAATCAAAGGCAGAACCCTAGGGCCCTAAGAGAAGCGTGTAGGGCCAATAAAAGCTCTCCAACACATCATGAAGCCAAGGTATGTGACCAAGTATAGGCTTAGGCCACCCTCAACAAGTAGGGGAGCTAAATTGAAGGAGTTGCCACTCTAGGCAATGCTACTGACTGAAGCCCCAGACCCGGGCCCCGAGCTAAGCCTAGGGCCGAGTACAGCCCCGAGCAGCAAGCCCCAACTATGCCCCAGCCTTAATGCCAAGAGCCCCAAAGGAGCTAACCACCCAGGGGTCCCCTAGAGGCATTCCTGGAGTACAGGAAGCAGAGGACTCGGGAATATCTGGCCAGCAAGGGATGGCGCCAACAGATAGGCCCCGGATCGAGCCCCGGATCAAGCCCCGGGCCAAACCAAATGAAGAAATGGAGCCCTGGACCGACACCAGCCACTGAGAGATGTCTATGGACCTTCCTGAAGAATTGCCCGAAGCTGAATGGAGAAAGCCAGGCCAAAATTGAAGAGAGCCCAGCTGAAAGTCAGCCCCGAGCGCCGGACCGAGTGCCAGGCCCTCCAGTCCAGTGTTTTGGGTCTAGCCGTCAAATGGCTCAGGCCTTTTTGGAAATTCCAAAGGCCCTGGATAGCTGGACAACCCAGACACCTGCTCCAGCAAACGGCCCAACAATTGAAGAAGGGAGGAAAGAGAAAACGCGTGCTGAAGAGCTACCACACGACCCTGGTCCGGACCGGCTTTCCTACCGAGAGGATGATTCCCATCTGGGCTAGGAAAACCAGCTGACATGGTGTGAAGCCGGTGTATCTCAGCCCATATGTGACTGGGACACCATGAGAAGGCCAAAGCCACGTGAGAAGCCTTGCCCGCCGGCCCAGAACCGCTCGACCACCCATGAAGCTGCCCGAATTTAGGGTTTTTGCCCGGTACACCCGGTTTTACCTATTTAGGCTGTTTCTTGCTTTCCAAGACATTCCCTTACAATCTTTGAGTTTCCCTTAATTATTTAACTTGTTTAGGTCATTTTAAAGTTTCCTAGTTAGGATTAGATTACTTTATTCCTAGTTAGGAAGTAGCTAAATAGGTGAGGAGAGCTTGTTCCCTCCCTATAAATAGAGGCCTTAGGCCACCCTTTGTTATTCAGACTTTAATCAATTAATTAACCCCCTTTCAGAACTTTGTTCTAAACCCCTTTGAGTATGTGCAAGAGCACGACTTAAGGTTTGGCTTATCATCAAGAGCATCCATCTCTTGGCGTGGCGCCTTCGACTTGATACTTCTGGTTCCTAGCTCTCTATAGCTAGCGGGTCAAAGTCCTAATCCGCCCCAATTCCGAAGGTTTCTCTCGTTGCTAGGATCATCAGCTTGTGGTGTTCAAGGGTTGTCTGCCCACAATTCAGTGGTTCACATCACCATCCTCAGGCAAACGGTCAAACAAAATTGATAAACCGTGAGATTAAGCGATTTTTGATCAGTTGGCCGGTCTCACAAGGACTGATCATCTAAGCTCGATGAGGCCTTTTGGGCGTACCAAACTACATTCAAGACTTCTATCAGCACCACGCTGTATCGACTGGTTTATGGCAAGGTGTTCCATTTACCAGTTGAGCTTGAATACAAGGCGTTTTGGGCTATTAAAGATCTAAACATGCGCCCTGATATTGCAAGAGTGGAAAGGCTTATGCAGGTTCACGAGCTCGAGGAACATCATCTCCATGCTTATGAGAGCACGAAGCTGTATAAGGAACTGACTAAGCGAATCCACGAGTTCCACCTGACGGAGCACAAGACATTCTATCCCAGCGATGAAGTCCTTCTGTACAACTCACGATTGAAGCTATACCCGGGAAAGCTAAAGTCCTGGTGGTCTGGTCCATTCACGATGGTTAATTAGACGCCACTTGGAGCTGTGGAAATTAAAGACCCCGATCAGGAACCATTCACGATAAATGGTCATCGCCTCAAGAAGTATCTCTAGGGTCTCGTCGCTGGCCAGGTGGACGTACATCTCTTTACTCCACCTCTCTGATCGCCACCCAGGTATCGTCCAGCTCAAGAACGTTAAACAAGAGCGCTTCTCGGGAGGCAACCCGAGGCTGGAGTCTTTTGAATTTTTAGTCGAGTATGTGGTAGCGTCGTTTTTCACTCATTGTTGTATACATCTCTGATTGTCTAATTTTTTGGGTCTTGGTCGCCATAATATTTCATTACCAAATTTTTGGTGATTTTTAAAAAAATTCCTGACAAAAATTACACTATTTCGCTCCCGGAAAACAGCCAATAGTGCGCCTGTGAGCACAAGAAAAGTGCGTCGGCACACTTTTTAATTTCTGTCTGAAAAAGAACTTTTTTTTAATGTGCATAGGGCTGTTGACGAACCAAGCCGCTCGTGATCAGCTCAGCGTTTGGCTCGAGAAAAGTTTGATCGTGACTCGACTCGATTTTAAACGAGTCAAGCTTGAGTCAGGGCATGTTCGACTCGATAGGCTCCCGAGCTGGCTCGAGCTCGAGCTCGAGAGACAACTCGAATACTAGCTCCACTATATGACTTATTATGAACTCAATAATGAAACATGTGGTTTGTCATATTCAATAATAACTTGTAAATTTTAGGATAACTTTTTTTTTTAGCTTGACTCGTTGATGTCTTTTGTCGCACAAACTTCAGATTGGGCTAAAATCTTAATGCATAAAGTTTTTTAATGACCTAAATTGGACCTAAACTTGAGTTTGGCTCGTTAAGTGTAGTTAACGAGCCAGGCTCGAGTTGGCTCGAGCTCGTCACGAGCTTAAAAATTGTAGCTCGAGTTCGAGCTCGAGCTCATCTAAAAAGCAACGAGCTAAGCTTGAGCACATTGAACTTCGGCTTGGGTCGGTTCGTCAACACCCCTAAATGTGCGCCCCCTTGCACAAGAAAAGTGCATCGGCGCACATTTTCAGTGCAGCCAGGCACACTTTTTGCCCAAAAACATATTTTTACCTCCTCTCTCTCCAAAATCCGGATCAATCACACTTTTCCCCTCTTCTTCCCCATTCAAAATTTCCAGCACACCCCACCATTTCAACAAAAAATCACCCAAATCCTTTGTTTTTCACCGACCCACACATCCCTATTCATCATTTTTCAATCCCGTCCATTTCCGAGCGTCCCAAGCCCGATTTCACAAGTTTTCATCAAGATTTGACCGAGTTTCAAGCTAACACCTAGTTTTCGTGTTCTTTGGGTCGTTCGTCAATTTTTGTTGGGATTTTCACTGAGCTCCTTTGAGGTAAATTGTTCTACTCCTCATTGTGGTTATTTTGACATATACCCTGCTTGATTTCATTGACTTTGATTCAGGTCGATTTTTCTATGGTTCACTCATTTTTGCAGTTTTGATTTTGGTTGAAATTGTTATTGCCACTAATTATTTTAGCTCGTATCTTAGTCCAATTATGCATGTTGAACCTAGTTAAGCTCGATTTGAGGGTATGCTTTGGGAATTTGTGTAGTTTGGTCAATTGTGCTTCGCTTATGCTATATAATATTGATGATGATTGACTTTGCACTGGACTTATTGATCATAATTGTGGTTTGTGCTATTTATTCAATAGTTACTGCCATGTGACTGTATTTGTTCACTGTGTTTCCCGTAACCTGAACCTCATTGTACTGTTGTTATGCTGCCCCGAGGTTCACTGTTTTTTCCTTATCTCTCTTAGACCTTGTCTCAGGCTCTAAGTTTGGGGTGAGGTTTCTTGTGATTAATGTGGGTATTTCTTGCTGCAGATTATGGACAGGGATCCGACAGAGTTCTTTTTGGCAGACCTAGTTGGCGGTGATCACCCAGTTGGCGAGGATTCTAATAATGAGAGAATTTCTACACCCCCCTTCAGTCCAGTGCCTCTTCCCGAAGCGGAGGAGCCAGCTCCCCCACGAGAGAGGGTTCCCGGTCTCCACCCTTTCCTATTCTGCCTCTCGGATCCTCACTGGGAGCGCTACTGGAAGATTCACCATCTTCCACCCATTGTGGGAGTGGTGATCGACTTCGCTGACATTTAGAGGAGATATACCAATTTCTATAACAATTGGTTTATAGGTTCCGTTGGGGCAATCTTCTTCAGCTTTGTGAGATGATGGAGGCTGCACCACTACTTCCACTTCAAGAGTTTTGGTCAACTTTTAGTTGGTCCCCGAACCAGAACAGCGGGACTATTTGGCACATCGCTTCACCCTTGGAGGGTAGTGGTTCCATGAGTCATTCGACTCCTTCACAGCTCTACCACGGTTCGAGGTTGAGGAGGATGATGACCTTTACTTGGGGATTAGAGAGTCTAGAGACATAGGGTTATTCGATCCAGCTGGGCATGGGCAGCTCTTACAGGCATGTCAGACGGTCTTAACACTGTGTGGTCCACTTACCATTCCATCAGGTGCCCGACATGGCGGTTCCGACATATGATCTTCCGTCACACTTCCTGTCATCACAGCACCAGGTGACATCACTTCTATGAGGAGGAGTTGAAGTTATTTCGGGCCATGGGAGACGAAGTTTGTCTACACCCAGGATATGTCATCGCCAACTTTTTCGGGCGTCGGGTCGAGCGGGTTACTAGGTCGTGTTCCCTTCCTGGCGGATGGTACGTTTCATGGATCATCGATTTAGCTAACCTGCAAGAGGAGTCTTACGGTTTTGCATATCTCTTGATGTGATCCTCCACGACTGTCCTAATGCCAACAGGTATTCCTACACCCCATTGGGTCCCCAGTCAAAGGAAGAACACTAGGGCCATACAAGAAGCGTGTAAGGCCAAGGAAAGCTCTCCAACACGTCATAAATTCTAGCTAAGTGACCAAATACAGGCTCAGGCCCCCTCCAACAGCCAAGCAAGCTAGGATGTCAGTCAGGCCACCCCCATGCCGGCCAAGGCAGCTGAGCCGAGCCCCAATCTAGACCGAGGACATAGCCTAAAGCCCTTAATAGGACCGATCCTCACGAGCCATGGAGGCAATGACCACAGCTGGGACCCCCTGAAAGCATTTCTGAAGTACAAGAAATGAAAGACAGAAGAGTACCTAGCCAGAAGAGGGTGGCACCCGAAGATAGGCCCCGGAGCGAGCCCCGAACCGGGCCAAATGCAAGAAACGAGCTCCAGGACAAATGCCACGAGCCCTGGACCAGTCCATCCCTTGAAGACCCTCTAAGGACATTCCCGAAGACTTGGATGAAGCGAAATGCAGAAGGCCTGACCAGAAATGGAGAAGGCAAAGTCCTGAGCCAGCCCCAGGCGTCGAACCCGGCACCAGGCGCCATCGAGGATCACTTACGGACGAGCCACTAATTGGCTCAGGCCTTTTGGGAAATTCCAATGGCCTTGGATAGCTTGAAGCCCCAGGAACACTCTACAGCAAACAACATTGCATTTGGAGGACAAATGAAGGAGGAGCCACGTAGGGAAGTGCTCATACACGATCAGGGTCCATACATGCAATCCTACCGAGCTAAGGACTCCCCTTCGGGCCAGGAACACTTGCTGCCACGTCCGAAAGACCACGGGCCTAAGTCCTTCTAGGACTAGGACACCAGAAGGAGGCCTAATCCGAGTCAGAATCCCTGCCCAGCCAGCCCAAGACATGTCCGATTGCCACGGATGCTGCCCTGATTTAGGGTTTTGCCCTGATTGCCGGATTTTGCCTAAATTAGTTGATTTCTTGAGTTTTAAGACACTATAATCCAATTTTATGTTTCCTTTCTAGTTTTCCCTTTTTAAGTTGGATTGTTAAGGCATTTAAACGTCCTAATTAGTATTTAGATTATTATAATCCTAGTTTAAGAAGTAGCTAATAGGGAGAGCTTGTTCCCTCCCTATATAATCAGGCCGCCAGCCACCTGATGATGCTGCAGAACAAGGTATCAAATAACTACCAAGCTAGAAGCAAGATAGATCGTATTCCACGGGTCTTCTAATAATCGTCTACTCAAATGTAAAGATAGATTACTCAGGTTTACACACGTTGTGCGTGGTGTGAGTTCCACGACTTCTATTCTAGAAATGCAGGTAAATTAAAAAGTAAATTGAAAGATAGATTGAAAGATTGGTTGACTTAACAAAGACGATAGATAAGCTTAGACTTCGAATCCCCCTTAGATAACCAGAGCATTGGCAGTCAATAGACCAGCGGTTTTCAATTCTCGTTCAATCAATTCTAAGACACCACCATAACTCCTGACCCTTAGGTTTAAGACTGGCGAACGTTCGCTCTATCCGATCTAGCTACCAAGATTAATTAGCCGTCCAAGTACGGTCGCTTCTTGCGACAACTAAACTAACTGGTGGAATTACTAACGATTTATGAGTTACTCTTGAAGTGGATTAACCCTAACTGGTTCCTACGAAAGGCACGCTCCAATGAATAGGTTAATTGTTGATTTGGTGTTTTAAAGTGAGGCGAACATTCGCTACTATCCTCAGCTTAACAAGACTCTAATCTAGGTGATCAAGCCAGAGAAGAAACATAAACAACGAAGAACAAATCAAACATGCAAGAGAAACTGATTGAACTTTGAATCTAATCACCGCCGATCCGTGACTGCTTTAAAGCCTTGGGTCACTTATGGTTCATCTAGTCTAAGCTCTACGAGTTTAGCTACTCATGTTAATTACAGCAGAAACAAAGACAGAAACAGAGTTCATCATGAAAAGGAAGAACTGATGGAAACTGTAAAACCTAATTAAGACGACTCTGGCAAAGCTCCGCTCTCCGGTAATCTTCACTCCTAGCTCTGAGTCTCCGAGGTGGAAAGATGGCGTCACGATCTCTTCCTGGCTCTTCGAACTCTCGAACTCTGTTCTCTCGAACTCCTTGGGTCTGGAACTTGTGATAAGTTGTATATGAGAAAGTGTGATTCAAGTCTGATCCTCCTTTGTTTGAGCCGCCGGTTTATATTTATACTTAACCTTTCCCAGTCGGATTAGGTTAATAGTTTTCGTTGAAAACTTAAGGAGTTTTCGCCGAAAACTTCTTTGAAAAGAGAGGCGTCGGTCGACTGTTTCTCCTGTGTTGAATTCGTCTGGAGTTTTTGGTGAAGACTTGGACTTCTCGCCGAAAACTTCTTCTTCTAAGCTCTGATGGTTTCTTCTTGGGTTTTCGCCGAAAACTCATGGACTTTTCACCGAAAACTTCTTTGTAAAGCTGGGCAGGATCTGTGTTGACTTGATTGGGTAATTGGACCAATTCCGGTACGATTCCTCGAGGTTCCAATGCCTTAGACACGTCCTTGGTTACATTATTTGATGGCAAAACCTGTGCTATCACGAAAACACTAGAAAACCATCAAATGGACCCGAAACGGGCCAAAGTAACACAAATGGCACGAGATAGAGCAGTTGAGTGAATATTCACTATTCTGCCCTAAAAACCATGTCTTAAGCCAAAAATTGTTGCTTAAATGAGGCTGATAATCACGTCAAATCGAGTGTCATCACCACCCCTTGTACTTACAACTTTTATGAATCAATAAACCCCTTTCAGAACTTTGTTCTAAATCCTTCGAGTATTTGCATGATGCATTACTAAAGGTTTGGCTTATCATCAAGAGCATCCATCTCTTGGAGTGGCGCCCTCGACTTGATACTTCTTGTTCCTAGCTCACCTTGTAGCTCAAAGTCCTAATCCGCCCCAGTTCCATAGGTTCTTCTCGTTGCTAGGAGCATCAGCTTGTGGTGTTTAAGGGTCGTCTGCCCATGGTTGCAGCGGTTCACATCAGTTGGTATTATAGCACGGTTCAACACTAGGACCAACTCTATCCCAGTCTCCAAGTTCACTTTTGGATTCATATCAATTTACTTTTCATTGTTCTTAGAAAATTAGCTTCGAAAATTCACCATCTATTTCAGTTCCTTGTTTTAAGTTGTTCATTGTAAGGCAATGAAAATCGGTGGCCATCAAAAGCCATCAAGAAAAGATCAAAAGGCTAAGAAAAAGAAAAGAAAGAAAGGCCACCCTTGCCAACTTTGTTTCTTTTCGTTGTAAGGGTGATTTTTAAGAAGAGGGGATAGAAAATAGCTTCAGCTTGCTTGTAACTAACCATGGCAGACGAGAGAATGACCAATTTGGAGGGCCAACTCCTTAATCTTGGTGGACTCATGACGGGAATACAAGAAGCCCTAGCAAGGCTTGAGAGAAGAGACGACCGAGGCGATTATGAAGAAGAACCTCATGGAGACCTCAACCAGAGGGCTAGAAGGTTAGTCCAAGATATTGATGATGATGTGAGCAATCTCAAGCTTACCATTCCCAAGTTTGCTGGCAAGACCGACGCCGACGAGTACTTGGATTGGGAGAGAAGTATGGAGGACTTCTTAGAGTGCCACAACTATTCGGAGAGGAAAAAGGTAATCATGGCTAGCCTTGAATTTATTGATTATGCTGATCTTTGGTGGAGCCAATTCAAGATACAGGTACAAAGAGACGAGGAGGTACCCATAGAATCATGGAGAGACCTCAAGAGGAAGATGAGGAAGAGGTTTGTCTCGGCTGCCTACATCCGAGACTTGCACACCTCACTCCAAACATTGAGGCAACATACTATGTCCGTGGAGCAGTACACAAAGGAGATAGAGATGCTAGTGACGAGGCTAGACCAGAGGCAGGAACATGACACCTGAATAGCCAGGTGCCGGTACCAAAAACCGATGCCTTACCACTTGGCTATACTCCATATGGCCTGTTTTGGACGATAGAACGGAGAGAGGGAGAGGAGATAGTTTGTAGGAGGCCTACACCCAGACATCATGCACCAAGTCAACATACTCAACTATGTTGACTATGAAGACTTGAAAGCCATTGCCATCCGCGTAGAAAGAGAGACGAGGAGAGGCTATACAAGGAGGCCAACCCCTCCAGCCAGTAGCCAGTGGAGAGGGAGCTCCAATACTAGCCAACCCCCATGGAAGCCCGACCAGCCCCGAAGCACCGGGCCTGGAGCAAGCCCCAACCCTACCCCTAAAGATTCGGCACCACGGGTAACATCTACTCAATCTACTCCTATTGTACATATTTCAACCACGTCCTAGTGGAATCATGTGCTTCAAATGCCAAGGTAGAGGAAAGGTCTCAAGAGACTGCCCCAATCAAAGGACCATGGTGATGAGAGAAGGAGAGATCAAGACGGATGATGAGGAGGATGAGAAGAAGATGGAAGAAGAAGAAGCTGATTCGGAGGAAGGAGAAGAAGTGAAGCCAGAAGAGCCAAGAAAGCTGCCCAACCCCGGAGCCTGCGCCTAGCACAGCTCCGGAGATGGCGCCCTGCCCAGCCCCGTAGCAGATACCCTGCCCAGGTCGGAGCAGGTACCATGCCCAGCCCAGCCCTGGGCCAGGCCCCATGCTCAGCTCCAACACCGGCATGCTACCTAGCCCCGGTACAGGCCCCCTGGTCAGCCCCAGCCCCGGTACACTCTAGACCGGTCCCGAAACATCCCATGATAGCCCCAGTACAGCCCGGACCAAATTCGATATAGGCCCCCTAGTACACTCCAAACCGGCCCCGGTATACCCAGGACAGCCCTGGTCCCCAGATTAGCCCCGGTACACCCCTGCTCAGGCCCGATACACCAGGGAACACCCGTATTCAATGGGAAGCTGTTCCCCATCAAATTCTAAAGGCTGCCCCGATCAAGGAAGGAGAAAATATGGAGCTGGACGAAGAAATAGTTGACAATATCAAAGGAGAAGGAGAATCTGACTTGGAAATCGATGAAATGCTCTCACCAATGACCTCCCCAAGTCTAGATATCCTTGTTGATAGCTTTTCTGAAAAAGAATACATGGACACAGACGGCCAAAGCTTAGAAGGACCAGAACCTTGGTCTTTAACCGATTCTAGTGACACTCCAGGTCCAGTAGATGATGCTGAGTCTCCCCCAGACATGGCCATAGAAGTTACCGAAGTTTGGAGAGGATTACTGAGTGCACAACGAGAGACCACCATGGATTCGGGGATGAATCCAAGGCAAGAAGAGGGGGGTGATGTAATCATCCACAGCTGCTCTAATGACAACAGGTATTCCTACACCCCACCAGGGGCCTCAGTCAAAGGAAGAACCCTAGGGCCATACAAGAAGCTAGTAAGGCCAAGGAAAGCTCTCCAACACGTCATAAGGCCTAGGTATGTGAAAAAATAGGCTCAGGCCCCCACCAACAACCAATCAAGCTAGGATGTCAGTCAGGCCATCCCTAGCAAGGATGCCGGTCAAGGCACCTGACCCGAGCCCCGACCTGGACCGAGCGTAAGGCCCTGGACCGATCCTCACGAGAAATGGAGGCAATGACCACAGCTAGGACCCCCTAGAAGCATTTCTGGAGTACAAGCAATGAAGGACAGAAGATTACCTGGTCATAAGAGGGTGGCACCCGAAGACAGGCCACAAAGCGAGCCCCGGACAGGGCCAAAAGCAAGAAATGAGCCACAGGCCAAATGCCACGAGCCTTGGACCAGTCCCAGCCCTTGAAGACCCTCTAAGGACATTCCTGAAGACTTGGCCGAAGCGGAATGCAGAAGGGCTGGCCAGAAATGGAGAAGGCCGAGTCCTGAGCTAGCCCCGGGCGCCACCGAGGAGCACTTAGGACCGAGCCAGCAATTGGCTCGGGCCTTTTGGGAAATTCCAACGGCCCTAGATAACTTGAAGCCCCATGTACATTGTCCAGCAAACGGCGTTGCATTTGGAGGAGAAATGAAGGAGGAGCCACGTAGGGAAGTGCTCATACACGATCCGGGTCCATACATGTAATCCTACCGAGCTAAGGAATCCACTCCGGGCCAGGAACACTTGCTGCCACATTCAAAAGACCACGGGCTTAAGTCCTTCTAGGACTAGGACACGAGAAGGAGGCCTAATCCGAGTCAGAATCCCTGCCTAGCCAGCCCAAGACTTGCCCAACCGCCACGGTGCTGCCCGGATTTAGGGTTTTGCCCGGATTGCCGGATTTTTCCTAAATTAGTTGATTGAGTTCCAAACACTATTATCCTATTTTATGTTTCCTTTCGAGTTTTCCCTTTTTTAAGTTGGATTGTTAAGGCATTTTAAATGTCCTAATTATTATTTAGATTATTTTAATCATAGTTTAGGAAGTAGCTAATAGGGAGGAGAGCTTGTTCCCTCCCCATATAATAAGGCCGCCGACCACCCCTTGTACTTACAACTTTTATGAATCAATAAACCCCTTTCAGAACTTTGTTCTAAATCCTTCGAGTATTTGCTTGATGCATTACATAAGGTTTGGCTTATCATCAGAGCATCCATCTCTTGGCGTGGCACCCTCGACTTGATACTTCTGGTTCCTAGCTCACCTTATAGCTAGTGGCCCAAAGTCCTAATCCGCCCCAGTTCCATAGGTTCTTCTTGTTGCTAGGAGCATCATCTTGTGGTGTTTAAGGGTCGTCTGCCACGGTTGCAGCGATTCACATCATCTCTGGTTAGATGAGGTCTACCTCCATTCCTTTCCACCTAAGGGTCGGGGTCCCACCATTTGATCCTCCATGGATTGGTCCCGCGACCAGTGGTCCCTCGGAGCGCCAGACGTGCCCAACTGGACTGTGAGAGAGCACAGCAGGCCCCTCTAGAGCCAGAGCCTGTGTTCGACTCCCATACAACCTTTTAGCAGATTCAGTAGTGGCAGGCCACTTTCGCTGCGGGCAGATATCTATGGTAGTAGCAGGTCACCCAATTCCAGGTCGAGCACATACCTGGCACGCCGAGAAGATGGAGGACTCGAAAGATCTGGGATGGACAGCCACTGCAGCATTGAGAGAAAGACTAGTGGGATTAGTGATTCAGAGGTCACATCAGGATTTTTATTTTGTGTCTTGTTCTTTTGTGTTTTGGACTTCGAGTCAGTTTGTCTGTTTTGAGTCTTTCATTGAACTCTATTGTGGATTGAGTCAGTGGTGATTTTATACTTTAACTTCTCTAATCGTGTGTTGTTCCTTACTTCTAGTGCCCTCAGGATGCCATTTGTATTCCCGATGCCATACAAGAAATTATTGGAGCCTAAGCATGCTCACAACCAAGACCTACAAAGGTTCCTCAAGCCAAGGTACGTGACTAAATTCAAGCACAGGTCCTCCCCAGAAGCTAGGCAAGCAAGAATATCGGTCAGGCCACGCCATACACTGATGCTGGCCAAGACCCCAAATCTAGGCCCCGGGCAGATCCTAAGGCCACCGTTAGGCCCTAGATCAAAGGGCACGAGCCATGAGGGAAGGGACAAGCCCAGGGATCCCCTTGAAGCATTTCTAGAGAAGTGCCGGATGAAAAAAGCTGAAGGCTTCGCTAGAAAGAACAGGAGTCAGGAGCCAAGCCCAGCCACAGGCCCCGAACTAGGCCTAGCACCAGGACTAGGCCCCCGGTCAGATCCCCCGAGCCCCAGGACTGCGCCAACGCTTGAAGAACCCCTGGAAGCCTTCCTGAAGAGATGGCCGAGATAGAAACTCAAAGGCTTGGCCAGATTTGCCAAAGGCCAAGAGTCGGGCATGCCCCCAGCGTTAGGCCCGAGTCCGGGCACGATGCCGGATTGATATGATCATATTTAGTGCATTTTAAGTCCTTGATTAGCCTAGGGATCTCCCATGTTTGATCTCATTTTGCTATGATTAATATGCCTTTATTGAAGTTTTATGCAAAGTGCTATTTTGTTGCCCGGTTGCCACTTTGAGGCCAATTCTATGTCTATTGGAGTTGTTTTCTTTGCATTTTCAGGTTTTCCATTGAAGTACTGGTGACAAGGAGCACGTGGGATCAAACGGGAGGTCAATCGGAGCTAGGACAGAGGAGATATGGACGTTGCAAAATTGAGAAAAATGCACAGTTTCATACTTAAGTTTTCGGCGAGAACCTTATAGTTCTCGCCGAAAACTCTCGGCGTGTGCAAACAGTGGAGTCCAGGAAGCTGACATTGGATTTGTGAAGGAGTTTTCGGCGAAAACCCTAGAGAGTTTTCGCCGAAAACCTATGAAGGAAGCCACAGCCGGTCGGTGTTTTCAAAGATATTTTTGGCAAAAATCTTGTAGAATTTTCGCCGAAAATACCAGGCAATTCCAGCACAGTATATAAAGAAGAAGGAGGCGAAAATAAAAGGGGATTCATTATTAATTTTAGAAGTCGTCCGTCTCACTCTCTCTCTCAACTCAACAATCGCCGATCATCACCTTCCTTTCAACCAAACATCATCCTTCCTCCCTTGTTGATCAACTTGAAGATTAAGGATCTAAGTGAAGTCCTCCATAGCTTGGATTGGAGCTTGAAGAGCCAAGTAGAAAGATCCTCCATGGAAGCAAGGATGGTCTCCTCTACTCAATTTCAGGTTTCTTCCATGGTTATGCTAGGCTAAGCTTAGGTTTAGTTTAGTGGGGGATGGATCAAGCTAGGATAGATGATTGATTGTATGGATTGAGTTTCTCATAGCCATTTGTGTAAGATGATGATCCTAGACCTTGTGCTTTGTAGCCATTAGAGCTTGATTGTTCTTTTGGTATTGCTTATGTCTTTCAATACATGAGAATGATTGATTGATGTTGATCTAAGGTTGTAGGATTGTAATTGGATGATTTGAGAGATTGGATTATACAATTGCAACCATTTTGAGCTTGTTTTCCTTGTTGTCATTTTATCAAACACTTGGTGTGCATTGAGTTTTCTTTCATTTGAAGGTTGAGAGACCCTTTTGATTCCTAGACTAGTGTTATATGATTGATATGAGAGTGTCTTGCATCATCTACCTTGTGTTGGATGAATGTTAGCATAGAATTCAAGTTTTTGGCATTTCATTGAGCAAGTTAAGGCACTCCATTACCTTTGTTCACATAGCGAGAGCATGGTGCATTTGGTCTAGGAGTAGAGAGTCAATTGTGCGAGAGTTCGTTGATTCTACTTGAGTGAATTGCATGGTCATTAGTTTACACATCGTTGCTTGAGATTCAATTCAGCTTTCATGAACCTTGAGCTTGAAGAAACCCCTTGCTAGGTTAAACTCCCTTCTCTTTTGTTTGATCATCAATTTCACTTGTTAGTTTTACCTTATTGCTTATGCTTTTGATTTGTTCTCTTTCGAAACCAAAACTCAATTTCAAATGTTTAGACCGTTCATGAATTTTGTGAGTATTAGCTTATGAGAGGACCTTGTGGAATACGACCTTGGTAATAAATTCTTATCAAGTTTTTGGCGCCGTTGCCAGGGACCTCTCATTCCTAAGAAAGTAATTATTAGTGAACCGATCTTTACACTTCCTTCCATTTTCCTTTTAGCTCCCTTGTTACTCTTTGTTTACCTTGTTATCCCGCATCGTTGTATTACTCGGGTGCGTTCGTTGTGCTTGTTTGCAGGAGATTGGTGTTAGTGCATGAGGCGTTCAGCTCGTCTTCAAGCACGAATCCAAGGACTAGAACAAGTGCTCGAGCCACGAACTACTTCCCCACCTCCTACAATTGAAGAACAATAAGTTGACCGCATCTCACACCACACTATGTCTTATCACGAGGACGATGATAACCATTCGAAACATTCACATCACACTAATGAAGATGATCAATCGCATAGAGGTGCGAGGAGCACACTAGCTGATTATGCTCGCCCAACCCTCGAAGGGGCAGCCTTGAGCATCGTGCGAAGACCGGTAAATGCAAAAACTTCGAGTTGAAGCCTAATATGATTCAGATGGTACAGAACGGAGTGGTGTTCAACGGTATAGATGGAGAGTGCCCGTCTAGACACTTGAAGGACTTCCTAGAGATATGTGATACGGTGAAGAACGATCAAGTTCATCCGGATTGTGTGCGACTCTGACTTTTCCCCTTCTCCCTCAAAGGTAGAGCCAAGTCTTGGTTGGAGAACCAACCTAGTAGAACATTCACTACATGGGAGGGACTAGCCGAAGCCTTCCTCGAGGAGTTCTTTCCCCCTTATATGACAGATGCAATCCGAGATCGTATCAACCACTTCACACAACACAAGGGAGAGCTCTTCCATGAGACTTGGAATAGGTTCCAAGCCCTTCTTCGGTCTTGTCCTCATCACAACTTCGCCGAATGGAGTTTGGCGGATATCTTTGCTAGGTCCCTTGATTTTGAGAATACAAGGATGATCAACCAAGCCGCCGGAGGTGATCTAAGGATGCTCACTCCCGAAGATGCTCTAGAACTCTTTGCGGAGATGGCCAACAAGACAAGGAGTTGGTCTCGACAACAACCTCCAAGGTCCAAGTATGGGAGCGACACTCACTACAACTCTAGAGCTATAAGTGTTGATGCACCAAAGGATTCGTCTAGCTATGGGAAGAAGCCTAAGTTACCGGGGCACCGAGATGAAGATGACCCTATGTTTGCGCTCCTCATGTCGAAGATTGATGCTATGGCATCTCAGGTAAGTAACCTGAGTATGCCTAAGCATCCCTCTAAGGTTCCATCATCTCATGTGGGTAACCCCCAGTGGCTTCAATCTATTGTTGTGAATGTTGTGGGGGTCAGGGTCACGATGTCAGTGCGTGCCCCTCCGCCACTCCTGAGCTTGGCCAAAGCGATCACAATGAGGAGGTAAGCTTCGCACAAGGTCAAGGATTCCATGGTAATTTCAACCCCCAAGGTAACTATAACCGACCTTGGAACCAAGGTGGTGGATACAACAAGTCTAACCAAGGGTACCAAGGCCAAGGGAGTCAAGGTAGTGGTTACAACAAGGGTTACAACCAAGGAAATCAAGGAGGATTCCAAGGTTATAGAGGGTATCAAGGCAACCAATGGTCTCAAGGAAGTAACCAAAACCAAGGTAGTCAATGGACTCAAGGAGGTCACCAAGGACAAGGGAACCAAGGGGGGAAATCAATGGAATCAAAGTGGACATCCAAACCAAGGTCCCCAAGGTCCTACCCCACCAGGAATGTACAATCATAGAGGTGATGGACCACCCGGATTCAGCAAACCACCTCACAACAAAGAGGGCGATTCTCCAATATCTCAAGAGGATACCAACGCGGCAATGATTCAACTTATAAAAAATCAACAAGCTTCAATTGCAAATTTGGAGAATCAAATGGGTCATATTGCTAAAACACTTTCGGAGCGACCCTCAGGCACTTTACCTTCTGATGTGACTTTAATTAGTGCATTTTAAGCTTATGAATGACCTTTGAAATGCCCGTGTTTATTCGTGAAATGACATGACTTGTATGCTTTTATTGAAGTTTTGTGCAAAGTGTCATTTTGTTGTCCAATTGCCACTTGGAGCCAAATTCGTGGTCTATTGGAGTTGCCTCTGTGCATTTTCAGGTTATGGCATCAAAGTACGGATGACAAGGAGCGCATAGGAGCAAACGGGAGGTCATTTGGAGGCCGGACGAGGGAGATATGAGCATTACAAGATCGAGCTTTCTGTAGAGTGCAGGGGTGCACGCCGTGCAGATGTGCACGCCGTGTAGGGGTGCACGCCGTGCACTGTCCCCTGCACTATAAATATTCTTGTTTTTGGCCATTTTAGGGAATTCTTTGATCTCCCTTGAACCCCAAAACACATACCCACGAACCCTCAAACCCTAGAACACATTTTTGGAGCAATTTGAAGCCATTGGAGCTAGGATTGAAGCCAACAAACCTTGGGAGAAGTGCTTACAAGTGGAGAAGTGAAGATCATCTCAAGGATTCATCCATGGTGTTCTTGGTGACCATTCTTCCTTCTTTTCTCTTTACTCCCTTGGCCATGTGTGGCTGAGTTTCTAGGGTTCATCTTGGATGGGTAGATTAGTTGTGCTATGATAGAGAGATGATTGTATAGAACTTGCCATGATTGATCTTGGTTGTATGAGGATGATTCCTAGACTTGTTCTTAATGCCATTTTATGCCATGTTTGCTTAATTTGGTCCATTCAATGTGATTTGATGCATGAGAGTGCTTGGATTGCATAGATTGTAGGTCTAGGGATTGAAGTGAGTGTGTTCTAAGAGATTAGATCATCTTATTTCAACCCTTTTCACTTGATTTCTCTCTTGGGCATTTTATCGAACACTTGGTGTGCATGTGGATTTTCATTCAATTGAGTTTGAAAAGGCTTTTTGGTGAATCTCTTAGTGTTAGAGCATTGATATGAGAGTGTTGTGCCTAGCCTTGTGGTCATAGAGTCTTAAGAGAGGGTCTTGTGTCTTGGCATTTCATCAAACACTAAGAATGCATCCTTTTTCACTTAGCTTGAGAGCGAGAGCCTAAGTTGAGTGGTATTAGGATAGGGATTTGGTGCTACGAGAGTGCATTGAGTCTATGGAAGTGAAATGCATGGTCATCCGAATGCAAACTCGATCTTAATTGGCTTGTTTGTTCAATTAGTCATCTTGAGCATGATGAAACTACCCACCAAGAGAACCCCTTTGTCTTTGATTTGAGCCACCTTTCTCTCTTGCTTAATCTTTGTTAGTATTGCATTTCTTTGCCTTTGTTTCTGATTTTCTCGATCAAACCAAACCAATTTCAAATGTCTAGACCGTCTATGAGAAGTGTGAGTATTAGTTTATGAGAGGACCCCGTGGAATACGACCTTGGTAAAATCGCTTTTATCAAGTTTTTGGCGCCGTTGCCGGGGACTTCTCTCATTCCTTTGAAAGCACTTAGTAGTGGACCGATCTATTCACTTCCTTCCGCTTTACTTTTTGCTTCCTTGTTGCTCTTTGTTTACTTTATTATCCCGCATCGTTGTATTACTTGGGTGTATTTGTTGTGCTTGTTTGTAGGTATCTTGTACTAGTGCATGAGGCGACTCACTCGTCTTCAAGCACGACTTCAAGGTCTTGCGCAAGTGATTGAGCCACCAACCTTCTCTCCCTCTCATTTGGTTCATAGCTCCACACGCAACAACATGTCTCACCATGAAGATGAAGACAACCTTTCGGAGCATTCTCACCATACCAATGATGATGATCACTCACAAAGGGGTGCAAGACGTATCTTGGCGGATTATGCTCGTCCTACTCTTGAAGGGGCAGCCTCTAGCATTGTTCGAAGACCCGTCAATGCTAGGAACTTTGAGCTCAAGCCTAATATGATCCAAATGGTTCAAAATGGAGTGGTGTTCAATGGCATTGATGGTGAATGTCCATCTAGGCATCTCAAGGACTTCTTGGAGATATGTGACACGGTTAAGAATGACCAAGTTCACCCGGATTGTGTGAGACTCCGGCTCTTTCCTTTCTCACTCAAAGGTAGAGCTAAGTCATGGTTGGAGAATCAACCGAGTAGAGCTTTCACCACATGGGAGGGCCTAGCCGAAGCTTTCCTTGAAGAGTTCTTTCCTCCCTATATGACGGATGCAATCCGAGACCGCATCAACCACTTCACACAACACAAGGGAGAGCTCTTCCATGAGACTTGGAATAGGTTCCAAGCCATTCTTCGGTCTTGTCCTCATCACAACTTCGCCGAATGGAGCTTGGCGGACATCTTTGCTAGGTCCCTTGATTTTGAGAATACAAGGATGATCAACCAAGCCACCGGAGGTGACTTAAGGATGCTCACTCCCGAAGATGCTCTAGAACTCTTCGCGGAGATGGCCAACAAGACAAGGAGTTGGTCTCGACAACAACCTCCTAAGTCTAATTATGGAAGTGACACGCACTATGATTCTTGGTCCGTAAGTGTTGATGCACCAAAGGAGTCGTCTAGCTATGGGAAGAAGCCTAAGTTACCGGGGCACCAAGATGAAGATGATCCAATGATTGCTCTCCTTATGTCCAAGATTGATGCCATGGCCTCTCAAGTAAGTAATCTTAGTATGCCTAAGCATCCCTCTAAGGCTTCATCATCTCATTTGGGTAATCCACCGGTTGCCTCGGTGCTTTGTTGTGAGTGTTGTGGAGGCCAAGGCCATGATGCTAATGTTTGTCCTTCTGCTACTTCCGAGCCTAACCAAGGTGAACGCATTGAGGAAGTAAGCTTTGTGCAAGGCCAAGGGTTCTATGGAAACTTCAACCCTCAAGGAAATTACCAAGGTGGTAACTACAACCGTCCTTGGAACCAAGGATGTAATTACAACAAGCCTAATCAGGTGGATTCCAAGGTTACAAGGGGTACAATCAAGGCTCCCATGGAATCAAAGGGGAAATCAAAGCCAAGGCAACCAAGGAGGAAACCAATGGAACCAAGGTGCTAACCAAAATCAAGGTAACCAAGGTGGTGAGCAAGGTTCTAATCCACTGGGGATGTATAACCATAAGGGTAATGGACCACCCGGTTTCAACAAACCTCCTCCAAACAAAGAAGGTGGATCTTCAATCTCTCAAGAAGACACTAATGCGGCTATTCTTCAACTCTTCAAGAATCAACAAGCTTCCATCTCCAACCTAGAGACTCAATTGGGGCATGTTGCCAAGGTACTCTCGGAGAGACCTAAAGGTAGTTTACCCGCCAACACCGAGGTCAATCCCAAGGGTCCCGAGGAGCTTATGATGGTAACTTTGAGGAGTGGTAAGCAAGTACAAGATGTCATCCCTAAGGCGGTAAGTGCTCAAGATGATGATTTGGTTATAGTTGAAGATGTTGACTCCGATGATGACATGGATAAGATTGAAGTTAAAGATAGAGGAGCCAAGGCTAAAGAAGCTTCTAAGATGACCAATAAGGTTGGTTCTCAAGAGGCTACGGCGAGTGCTACTCCGGTCTCTCCTCCCGCACCGGTTGTACCTCCGTACAAGCCTAAGCCACCTTATCCTTCTCGCTTGAAGGCGGATTCCATGGAAAAGGACTTCAAAAGGTTTGTTGAGATTCTTGACAAGGTGCAATTCACAATGCCTTTTGGAGAAGCAATCACCAAGATGCCTCAATATGCGAAGTTCATGAAAGAGATCTTCACCAACAAACGCAAGCTTAAGGATGTAACTTCGGCAAAGCTTAACGAACAATGCTCCGCCATTCTCTCTAAGCAACCACCGGAGAAGCTTAAGGATCCAGGTAGCTTTACTATTCCTTGCACTATTGGTGAGCATGCAATAAGTAGAGGCTTAGCCGATTTGGGTGCTAGTATCAATGTTATGCCATATTGCATGTTTAAGAAGCTGGGCCTAGGAAAACTAAAACCAACCCCCTCATGAATGTTCAATTAGCGGATAAGTCCATGAAATCCCCTCGTGGTATTGTTGAAGATGTGTTGGTTAAGGTCGGTGCTTTTGAATTCCTTGTGGATTTTGTTATTCTAGATGCTATGGGTGGTACCGATGTGCCTTTGATTCTAGGACGACCTTTCTTAGCAACCTCTCGTGCTTTGATTGATGTCTACGGTGGTAAACTTACACTTAGGGTCGATAATGAATGCATGATCTTTGACCGTTCAAATGGCATAGAGTTTACTTTGTCTTATGCTAGTCACCATGATCCTAAGAATCCGCATGAGCTTACTTCGGCTACTAATAGCACTAACCTTGTCCGTCATAGTCTTGCGGAGTTGTTTGCTCTTAGTGATGCGCAGGAGAAAAAGGATGAAGTAAAGGAGGCTCCACCTTTCGTGCTTCAAAAGACTCCACCTAAGGCTAAGAAGAAAGGTGTGGAGAAGCCACCCGAGAAGGGCAAGGAAGCCGCACCAATGGGTGAGACTATCAAGACTAAGAAGCCACCCGATGAGAGAATTCACTCCAAGTGGTTTGGCCCCTTCTCCATTGCTCACACTTCATCATCCGGGAAATCCGAGCTCACACCTCCCGAAGTCGGTAAGGTTCAATTCAAGTTCCGTGTGCCATGCGAAGGTAATGACTTCAATTTCAAAGAGGTAATGAGTTGGGATGGTTTTACTTAGCTGGTCCGTGTGCTTCGTCGAGCTTAAGACGTTAACCAAGCGCTTCTCGGGAGGCAACCCGAGTGTTTTTCATGTCTTTTCTTCTTGATTTGATTGCATGATTGTGTGTTTTTTTGGTATTCAAGGTCCTTGAGTTGTTGTGGTGTCCTTTGTGGTCTCGTAGGTGTTGAAATTCTGAAGTTTGAGGTCCGTTTTGGGTTGATTTGACGGTGTTTTGGTCATTTTTCGTCGAGATAAAAATTTGATTTTAGGCTGAGGAGGTGCACGCCGTGCACCACTGCACGCCGTGCATGATGCACGCCGTGCACCGTGCACGGTTTGGTGCATGTGCTGTCCAGGAGGATTCGAAAAAATATTCAGCTCCAAGGTGCACGCCGTGCACCCATGCACGCCGTGCACACTGCACGCCGTGCACCCCTGCACGCCGTGCACCCCCTCTGCAATTTTTTTTCCACAATATTTTTCACTGTTTGATTCGTTTGGGGGGTGTTAATGAGGTATTGGGGTGATTATGATTTGGTTTTTCATTGGTATTTCTTGTGGTATTTGTTCATGACGGTTTGCTCATGAAAATTTGGCTTGTTGAGTTTGGCTAAGTGGTTTGATTGTTGTCATGATTGTTGTGCCATTGGCGTCTTCAATTATGGTTTGCTGTTTGAGTTCATTGCTTAACAAATTTTGGGACATGGGTGGTTGATCATGAAGTGTTTAACTGGGATTCTTTAGTTGAGTAGGATTGGTGGTACTGATTGTTTGAGTTTAGGTTTGTGGCTTGTTCATGAGAGTTGGTTGTGTGATGTTTGGTTCTGGATTGCTGTGTGTCGATTTTGATGAGCTTGATTGGTTGTTTGTATGGTGTATGTCATTTTGTTGGTGTTGCAGGTGATGAATTCAGGGGCTGATTTACCTTCTTTGTGTGAGGAGGGGTGTGTTTGATCACCACGCATGGGTCTATTTTTGTACATCCCTCCTTACATTATGTGATTTCGTGCTCATATGTTGCTATTAGTAATATTGCCCGTTTTACATGCCTAATTCTTAGAGTGGTCCTTAATGAATTGATCTTTGCTAGCATAGGTTGTTGCTTTTGACTCTGATGATCTTAATTCATGCTAGGTGATATTTCCATTTTGATGTGATCGTTGAGCTGTGGATGTTAAATTGTTTGATCTTTGCTCCAATCTTTCATGTTTTGGATTTCGAAATTGAAGGATACGTGATTAGTGATTTTTGTGTTGATCCTTCCCAGTGAGATTTCCAGGGCCCCACTTCTATCTCAAGACCCTTGTTTTATTTTTATTTGATTGTGGTTGTGTGTAGATCAATCAAGGCTCTCTTTTGGCTTTATTGCACTTGTTTATGCACCCCATGTTATCTTTAATTTTTCGCTTTTAATTGTTGTTTGAGGTTTTTGTGTTGTTTTAGCTTTTTGAATAAGGTTTGACAAGCATTCTGGATCACTCTTCACCAAGGATCATCATGGAACTCTTTCACCACTATTACGTCCTATGCTCCTCTCTACCAACGCGGTAACTTCGTTCCTCCTTACCCTCTCTCTCTTGATCATTGAGGGCAATGCTCATGTTAGTCGTAGGGGAGTTTGAGGTTTGGTGTGATTATTTGTGGTAGAGATGTAATGCTATGCTTTGCTTGATTTTCATGATCTTGATTTGTTCCAAATTCCTCTATTGTAGAATCATTCGGTTCTTGACTTTTGGTGTTTAATTGACTTCAAGCTTTCACAATGACGTTTAGACTGTCCTGCTTAGAACCTATAACCAGCATGTTAGCACTAATATCAAATGAGTCTGGGCCAGAACTGAGATTTTATCACTCTTGCATGTTGGTTGATTGGTTTGATACGTGTTTTTGTACCGCTCGATAACACCGGTCTAAGATGATGAAGGCAATCAGAATTTTCACCCTTTTCCATGTCTTTCTTTACCCTTTTTGATTCTTCGTGATTGTGGCTTGAGATTAGACGGAATCCAATTCGAAATCTTGTGTGGAAGTTGTAAGGGGCTAAGGATCAAGTGGCTAAATTGTGAAGAAAAAAAAAATGCTCAAAAGAAAAGCTAGGCAAGCTCGGCACCTAAGTGAAGTGTCAGGTTGAGCACTAAGCAAAAGGGCAAAGGCTGTGAGCTAGGCAGGTTCAACACCTAAGTGAAGTGTTGAATCGAGCACTAGTATGCAGTAAGAAAAAAGAAAGAAAATGGAAATGAAAAGAAAAGAAAAGAAAGAAAAAGAGTTCTCAAATGTAGTCCTTGATCCTAGCCAGAGTTTTGTAAAGTGCGGATCTAGAAGCGGATGAAGTCGAGTCGATAGCCACATCATAATCACTCACCACTTACGATCCATGTCCCGATTTCAAGTCCTTTGATTAGAGTTGGTGTTGTCGTGGTCGGTTTTGCTGTGTCCCAATCAACCACTACTTGAAGTGTGAAGAAATTAGTGAGGTTTAGACTTGTTTGGTTGATGTTCTTGCATGTGTAGGTTTAGTTTGTTCGTGGAACAGTTTAAGCTAAATTGTGATTGCTTGAATCTCAATGGACCAAACTTGTCATTTGTGAACTTGGATGTTTTCTAATTCATTTGCTTGAGGACAAGCAAAGCTTAGTCGTAGGGGAATTTGATGTGACTTTAATTAGTGCATTTTAAGCTTATGAATGACCTTTGAAATGCCCGTGTTTATTCGTGAAATGACATGACTTATATGCTTTTATTGAAGTTTTGTGCAAAGTGTCATTTTGTTGTCCGGTTGCCACTTTGGAGCCAAATTCGTGGTCTATTGGAGTTGCCTCTGTGCATTTTCAGGTTATGGCATCAAAGTACGGATGACAAGGAGCGCATAGGAGCAAACGGGAGGTCATTTGGAGGCCGGACGAGGGAGATATGAGCATTACAAGATCGAGCTTTCTGCAGAGTGCAGGGGTGCACGCCGTGCAGATGTGCACGCCGTGCAGGGGTGCACGCCGTGCACTGTCCCCTGCAGTATAAATATTCTTGTTTTTGGCCATTTTGGGGAATTCTTTGATCTCCCTTGAACCCCAAAACACATACCCACGAACCCTCAAACCCTAGAACACATTTTTGGAGCAATTTGAAGCCATTGGAGCTAGGATTGAAGCCAACAAACCTTGGGAGAAGTGCTTACAAGTGGAGAAGTGAAGATCATCTCAAGGATTCATCCATGGTGTTCTTGGTGACCATTCTTCCTTCTTTTCTCTTTACTCCCTTGGCCATGTGTGGCTGAGTTTCTAGGGTTCATCTTGGATGGGTAGATTAGTTGTGCTATGATAGAGAGATGATTGTATAGAACTTGCCATGATTGATCTTGGTTGTATGAGGATGATTCCTAGACTTGTTCTTAATGCCATTTTATGCCATGTTTGCTTAATTTGGTCCATTCAATGTGATTTGATGCATGAGAGTGCTTGGATTGCATAGATTGTAGGTCTAGGGATTGAAGTGAGTGTGTTCTAAGAGATTAGATCATCTTATTTCAACCATTTTCACTTGATTTCTCTCTTGGGCATTTTATCGAACACTTGGTGTGCATGTGGATTTTCATTCAATTGAGTTTGAAAAGGCTTTTTGGTGAATCTCTTAGTGTTAGAGCATTGATATGAGAGTGTTGTGCCTAGCCTTGTGGTCATAGAGTCTTAAGAGAGGGTCTTGTGTCTTGGCATTTCATCAAACACTAAGAATGCATCCTTTTTCACTTAGCTTGAGAGCGAGAGCCTAAGTTCAGTGGTATTAGGATAGGGATTTGGTGCTACGAGAGTGCATTGAGTCTATAGAAGTGAAATGCATGGTCATCCGAATGCAAACTCGATCTTAATTGGCTTGTTTGTTCAATTAGTCATCTTGAGCATGATGAAACTACCCACCAAGAGAACTGATATGACCCGGCCCAGCTGCCCCAGCAAACACTCGTACCCATGTACGCCGCCAGGGTCCCCCGAGAGTGGAAAAGACCTAGGGCCATATAAAAAGCGCCTAGCATTGAGGGCTGGTTATCTACGAGCTCTCAAGCCTAGAAATGAATTAAAGAACAAGCTCAGGATCGCCTCAACTGGGGGGAAGGTATCCCGAGATGGGAGGAAGTTCCAGGCCATGTTACTGGATGAGGACTTAGGTCCTGGACCGAGCCCTAAGTCTCAGCCTTATCCTAACCTCTCTTCCATGATCCCTCAAGTCAAGAACACGTCAGAAGCCATCTGGAGAGAGTTCTGGCGTACAGAAGACCAGAGGGTTCGAGAATATGTGGCCAAGACAGGTTGGCTTCCGAAGGACACTGCCCGGGCCCCGGAGCGCACGGACAACCAGCCCCTACAGCGGACAACCAAGCTCATCACTCAGAACCTGGCGGACAAGTTGATGCCAGAAGAATCAGGAGGTCAAAAGCCTGGAGGAAAACCTCACTTGTCCGAGGAAATGCTGCCCAGTAAGCCAGAACCGCCCGGCATCACCAAAACCCTAGTATCGGGTCCGGAGCACTTGATGCCGAGCCGGTCACCAGCGCCGAAGGACGCCATCCGGCCACCCGGTCACCCGGAACCCACGGTAATTACAGAAATGCCACCGCACGGGTTCCGGGCACTTTTCCTAGCCGCGTCCGGAGTCCAGCCCGCGTCCGGCGGTTTTTCCTAGTCCCACCCGGCCAAGGACACCCGGCGTGCCCTAATCCGCCCGGATTAGGGTTTTTCCTAAATTCTGCCGGTTTAGGATTTTAATCTCGGACAACTTAGTTATTTTTAATATTTTCCTCGGCCTACATTTTAGGAATATTTTAGTTTTTTCCTTTTTAGAGTTGGAGATGGCTTAGGCCACCCTTGAGCTATAAATAGAGGCCTCGGCCATCATTGTAAGACACGTTGATTGATAATTGAAATTTCAGAACATTGTTCTTTTTCCTTCAAGTCTTTGCTCGTTGTTGCTTAGCTTAAGGTTTGGTTTATCATCAAAGGTTATCACCCTTTGTTTGTGGCACCAATTCGACTGAATACCTTGGGGTTCCTAAGTCTATACTTAGTGGATTTCAAGTGTTCTCCGCGGTTTCAAAGGTTAGGATTCGTGGAGCTGGTAGTATAGTTTTGGGTGTTGAGTCGATCCCTTCCTAGAGGAGGCGGTTCGCATCAGCTGGTATCAGAGCACTGTTCAACTCTTGGACCAACAATCTATCCCAGTTTTCAGGTTCTTCTACTTGAATTCATATCTTTTAGCTTTCGTTGTTTTCAGTTTCAGAAAAACCCTAAAAAAAAAAATCGTGCATTGTGTTTGTTCTATTCTTCTACCTTTCTTTAAGTTTTTGTTGTGAGAAAAAGCTGTGGCCGATCAAAGAAAAGAAAAAGAAAAGAAAAGAAAAGAAAAATCAAAGGTCTAGAAAAATTGACCTATCTAAAAAAAGTAAGGCCACGTTCACAATCAAGGTAGTAGATTAAGTTCAAGAAGAGGGGTTTTTCATAAGTTTAGCTACTAGCTTTCGCACTACTAGCTTTCTTGGTAGAACACACCAAATTTGTTTGTCTTGTCATCCCACGCCCTAGCTCAAGATTCTGGCCCCTAGAAATCTGAAACCCTAGGTATAAGGTCTTGTTAGTGTCATTGGTAGACTTAGACTGCATAGCTTCGAAGAAACTTGCAACTACTTGAATTGAGATTGTCTTTGTTTTGAAAATTTCAAAGAAAACCCTAATTTGAGTGACTTGAAAAAAAAAAATTTCATACACGAGTGGTAAGAAAAAGAGTGTGTGAGGTTCTTTAGAGAGATTTTGGGAGGTTCTTTGTTCGTGACTAATCATGGCAGATGAGAGGTTCAATGCTTTTGATGCCCGGTTGACCGCCATGGCTGAAAACATGGCCCGAATCGCCGAGCAGTTTGGAGCCGCGAACGGAGAAGGCCCCCGGCGGCCAAGGAGGAATGAGCAGGAGGAAGATGATGATGTGAGCAGCTTGAAGCTCAACGTGCCTAAATTTACTGGCAAAACCAACCCCGACGACTACATTGATTGGGAGAGGAGCATGGAGGATTTCTTTGAGTGCCATAACTATTCCGAAAGGAAAAAGGTAACCCTAGCCACAATTGAGTTTACTGACTATGCTGCCTTGTGGTGGGCTCAACTCAGGAATCAGATCCGGAAAGAGGAAGAGGACCCCGTCCTTAGTTGGAGGAGTCTCAAAAGAAAGATGAGGAGAAAGTTTGTACCCAGCAGCTACAACCGAGACTTGCACACCAAGCTTCGATCATTGAAGCAAGGGAGCATGACGGTTGAGGAATACAACAAGGAGATGGAGATCCTGGTTGCACGGCTTGACCTGAGTGAGGATGAAGATGCCAAGATAGCACGTTTACCGGAGGATTGCAAAGGGAGATTCTACACCAAGTCAACATTCTCAATTTTGCTGACTATGACGACTTGATAAACGTGGCTATTAGGGTTGAGAAGGAACTGAAGAACGGTCTTGGAAGAAGGACTACCCCGCCGCCACCGATCAGTGCCCCGGTGAGAGGAGACCGAAGCGCCGGACACACCCCATACCGGCCAAACCCTAACCGGAGCGCCGGATCGAGACCAAACCCTAACCAAGGGTCGACATCAAGGGTAAACCCTAATCTCGGTTCAAAAATCCCTACTACTAATGCTCGGCCAAGTGCCATTGTGTGTTTTAAGTGTCAAGGTAGGGGTCACATGGCAAGGGACTGCCCTAACACCCGAACCATGGTGCTTAGAGAGGGAGAAGTTGTGACGGACGACGAGGAGGAACCAATTATTGAAGAATTGGAGGGAGAGTCCAGTGAAGGAGAAGAAGTTGACATAGAAGGATTAGAAAAATTTTCAGCCTTCAGCAGTCGAGTGATCACCCCAGTAGTGCCCCAGCACTGCCCCAGCACAGCGCCCAGCACTGCCCCAGCACAGCGCCCAGCACTGCCCCGGCCCAGCGCCCAGCACTGCCCCGGCCCTGCACCCCGCGCTGCCCCGACACAGCACCCAGTACTGCCCCGGCCTAGCACCGGCCCTGCCCCGGCCTAGCACTCTCGACTGCCCCGGACATCCTGTCCGCGCCGAATGATGTCGATCGGCCCACCTTGGGTCTTTTGAACATTCCCTCGGCCAATTTTGGCCTGAAGAAAGCCGGAGGGCTCTTTGACGACCTGAAGCCAAGCGCCGACCCCGACGACCACCCGGCGGCCCCGATGGTCAAAGGACCAACAACCACCCGTTCCAAGATTCAGTGGATAATCACCTCCCGGCAGGTTTTTAAAGCTGCCCGAGCCAAGAGGATCCCGAAGCAGACTCTGACGAGGACGTACGTAAGGAACCTTTGCCCAATAGCCTCCCGAGCCAGGGAGATCCAGAAGCAGACTCGGACGAGGAGATGAGTGAGGAACCTTCACTCAGCAGCCCCTCGAGCCTTAACATTACTGTTAATGGCATCTATGAAGTGGAACAAATGGAGACTGAGGGAGAAGACACTGAAGAATCCGAGCCCTGGTCCGTCACGGACTCCAATGACACCCCAAGAGCCACCAACGAGGCTTAGTCGTCCCCGACCCTAGCCAACAAGATTTCTGACGTTTGGAAAAGAGTGATGGGATCTAGGAAAGACTCCGAGGTGGATTTGGGGACAAATCCCAGTCAAGAAGGGGGATGATATGACCCGGCCCAGCTGCCCCAGCAAACACTCGTACCCATGTACGCCGCCAGGGTCCCCCGAGAGTGGAAAAGACCTAGGGCCATATAAAAAGCGCCTAGCATTGAGGGCTGGTTATCTACGAGCTCTCAAGCCTAGAAATGAATTAAAGAACAAGCTCAGGATCGCCTCAACTGGGGGAAGGTATCCCGAGATGGGAGGAAGTTCCAGGCCATGTTACTGGATGAGGACTTAGGTCCTGGACCGAGCACTAAGTCTCAGCCTTATCCTAACCTCTCTTCCATGATCCCTCAAGTCAAGAACACGTCAGAAGCCATCTGGAGAGAGTTCTGGCGTACAGAAGACCAGAGGGTTCGAGAATATGTGGCCAAGACAGGTTGGCTTCCGAAGGACACTGCCCGGGCCCCGGAGCGCACGGACAACCAGCCCCTACAGCGGACAACCAAGCTCATCACTCAGAACCTGGCGGACAAGTTGATGCCAGAAGAATCAAGAGGTCAAAAGCCTGGAGGAAAACCTCACTTGTCCGAGGAAATGCTGCCCAGTAAGCCAGAACCGCCTGGCATCACCAAAACCCTAGTATCGGGTCCGGAGCACTTGATGCCGAGCCGGTCACCAGCGCCGAAGGACGCCATCCGGCCACCCGGTCACCCGGAACCCACGGTAATTACAGAAATGCCACCGCACGGGTTCCGGGCACTTTTCCTAGCCGCGTCCGGAGTCCAGCCCGCGTCCGGCGGTTTTTCCTAGTCCCACCCGGCCAAGGACACCCGGCGTGCCCTAATCCGCCCGGATTAGGGTTTTTCCTAAATTCTGCCGGTTTAGGATTTTAATCTCGGACAACTTAGTTATTTTTAATATTTTCCTCGGCCTACATTTTAGGAATATTTTAGTTTTTTTCCTTTTTAGAGTTGGAGATGGCTTAGGCCACCCTTGAGCTATAAATAGAGGCCTCGGCCATCATTGTAAGACACGTTGATTGATAATTGAAATTTCAGAACATTGTTCTTTTTCCTTCAAGTCTTTGCTCGTTGTTGCTTAGCTTAAGGTTTGGTTTATCATCAAAGGTTATCACCCTTTGTTTGTGGCACCAATTCGACTGAATACCTTGGGGTTCCTAAGTCTATACTTAGTGGATTTCAAGTGTTCTCCGCGGTTTCAAAGGTTAGGATTCGTGGAGCTGGTAGTATAGTTTTGGGTGTTGAGTCGATCCCTTTGTCTTTGATTTGAGCCACCTTTCTCTCTTGCTTAATCTTTGTTAGTATTGGATTTCTTTGCCTTTGTTTCTGATTTTCTTGATCAAACCAAACCAATTTCAAATGTCTAGACCGTCTATGAGAAGTGTGAGTATTAGTTTATGAGAGGACCCCGTGGAATACGACCTTGGTAAAATCGCTTTTATCACCTTCAAATACCAAGGTCAATCCCTAGGGCCCGGAGCATTGCAAGGTAGTGACATTGAGAAGTGGAAAACCTTTGCAAGACGCAACCTCTTCTCCAATTGACTCCCAAAAGGTACAAGTTCCTAATATAATGGTCGATGATGATGATATCAAGGATCCTTCAGATGAAGTTGAGGTTGAAGTCGAACCTCCTACGGGTAATATGAGTACTAAGGTTGCCAAGGAACCTAGTAAGGCTACATCGAGTACACCACCGGTCTCTCCTCCCGCACCGGTTTTACCTCCATACAAGCCTAAGCTGCCATACCCCTCTCGAGTTAAGAAGGATGGCCTTGAGACGGTTTTTAAGAAGTTTGTAGAGCGGCTTAGTCAAATGCAATTCTCTCTTCCGTTTCCCGAAGCTATGACTATGATGCCTCAATATGCTAAGTTCATGAAGGAACTCTACACCAACAAGAGGAAGCTACCGGAGACATCTCTAGTTCACCTCAATGAGGAATGCTCCGCCGTTCTCTTCAAGAGTCCACCGGAAAAGCTTAAGGATCCAGGTACTTTTACTATCCCTTGTGCTATAGGTAATACCTCTTTGGCTAATGGTCTTGCGGATCTAGGTGCTAGTATCAATGTCATGCCTTATTGCATATTTGAGAAACTAGGGTTATCTAATCTTCGTCCTACTCGTATGTACATTCAACTTGCGGACAAGTCGACCAAGAGTCCTAGGGGGATTGTTGATGATGTGCTAGTTAAATCATCTTTTGTGTTCCTAGTTGATTTTGCGGTCATTGATACCGATGATGTGGATGTCTCATTGATATTTGGTAGACCATTTCTTGCTACCTCTCATGCTTTAATTGATGTGCATAATGGGAAATTGACATTGAGAGTAGGACAAGAGAGTGTCACATTTTGCATAGCCGATGGCATGAAATTTGCTCACGCACAAGATGATTTAGAGTACTCGTGTGATACTATTGCTTCGGCTAGTGTGTGTAGTATTTCTAACTTAGTGTGTCGAGTTTCTTTGGATGTTTGCCTTAGAATGAATGTGCAGGAACATTTAGACACCCCAGAGTTAAAAGCTCAGGTGGCTTCGCTTGATGAAGGGAGAGACAAGTTGGAGAGTGAAACAGTTTTTGTTGCTCTTCCGAAGGTGGAAAGGGTGAAGACCTCCTATGAAGAACCACCTACTCTTGAGCTCAAGCCTCTTCCCACACATTTGGAGTATGCTTTTCTCATGCCAATTCTAAGCTACTGGTCATCATCAATTCTAAGCTCCTACCCGAGCAAAAGGACCGTTTAGTGGAACTCCTCAAGAAGTACATGAGAGCTATTGCGTGGAGCATCTCGGATATTCGAGGTATAAGTCCCACATTTTGCTCACATCGGATCCTCATGGAGGAAGATTTCAAGCCGGTTGTGCAACCACAAAGAAGGCTAAATCCTAACATGAAGGAGGTTGTGAAGAAAGAGGTTATTAAGCTTATGGATGCGGGGATTATCTTTCCTATCTCGGATAGTCCTTGGGTTAGCCCCGTGCAAGTTGTTCCCAAGAAAGGAGGGATCACGGTGGTAGCTAATGACAAGGATGAGCTTATCCCGACAAGGACGATCACCGGGTGGCGTGTTTGCATATATTATCGCCGACTCAATGAGGCCACTAGGAAGGATCATTTTCCTCTACCTTTCATGGATCAAATGCTCGAGCGTCTCTCCGGTCACGAGTACTATTGCTTCTTGGATGGCATGTCCGGATACTTCCAAATACCGATTGCTCCGGAGGACATCGAGAAGACCACATTCACATGCCCTTTTGGTACGTTTGCTTATCGCCGAATTCCATTTGGATTGTGCAATGCTCCCGCTACCTTCCAACGATGTATGCTTGCCATATTTGATGATTTTATGGAAGATATCATGGAAGTATTCATGGATGATTTCTCGGTCTTTGGGGACTCATTTGATATTTGTTTGAGGAACCTTGAGAAAGTGTTGCATCGTTGTGAAGAAACCAATCTCGCGCTAAGTTGGGAGAAGTGCCATTTCATGGTCAATGAGGGGATTGTTCTTGGTCACAAGATCTCTCGAAGAGGCATTGAGGTTGATAAGGCAAAGCTAGAGACCATCTCTCAACTTCCTCCACCTTCTTCCGTGAAGGCCGTGAGAAGTTTCTTGGGGCATGCCGTTTCTATAGGCGCTTCATTAAAGACTTCTCCAAGATAACTACTCCTATGACTCGGCTTCTCGAGAAGGATGTGGAATTTTGATTTGATGATGAATGCATGCGAGCTTTTAAACTCCTAAAGGGTAAACTCACAAATGCTCCCATACTCATTGCTCCGGATTGGTCGAAGTCATTTGAGTTGATGTGCGATGCTAGTGATTACGCTATTGGAGCGGTTCTAGGCCAACGAATTGACAAGAGATTCTATCCAATATACTATGCAAGTAAGACTCTCAATGAAGCTCAAAGGAACTATACAACTACGGAGAAGGAGCTCTTGGCCATAGTGTTTGCCTTTGATAAGTTTAGGTCCTACTTAGTGCTTTCTCACACTATTGTCTTCACGGACCACCAAGCTTTGAGGTACCTTTTATCTAAGACCGATGCTAAACCAAGATTGATTCGATGGGTTCTTTTGTTGCAAGAGTTTGACATTGAAATTCGGGATAAGAAGGGATCCGAGAATGTAGCCGCCGATCACTTGTCTCGTTTGAAAGAAGCTGAAATGGTACACAATGGTAAAGAAGAAATCAATGACAACTTCCCCGATGAGCTTTTATTCGCGTTAGCAACTTTGGAGTTCAAGGAACCTTGGTTCGCGGATTTAGCTAACTATCTTGCTAGTGGATACTTGAAGGAGTGCCTCTCCACTCAAGACAAAAGGAAGTTCTTTGCGGATTTGAAGCATTACTATTGGGACGATCCTTTTGTGTTTCGAGTTGGCTCCGAGGGGATGATTAAAGATGTGTTAACCATGGAGAAGCGAAGGTCATCATACTTCATTGCCACTCCGGTCCTACGGGTGGACATCATGGAGCAAATCGCATGGCTCGCAAGGTACTTGAGTCCGGATTCTTTTGGCCTTCGATCTTTCGAGATTGTCAAGACTTTGTCAAGTCTTGCGATGCATGTCAACGTTCAGGTAACATCTCTTCCCGTAATGAAATGCCTCAACATGTCTCGTTAGTGGTCGAAATATTTGATATATGGGGTATTGATTTCATGGGACCGTTTCCTACTTCGCATGGTAATAGGTATATATTAGTTGCGGTTGATTATGTGTCTAAATGGGCGGAGGCACAAGCTTTGTCTACTAATGATGCCCGTGTTGTAGGGAAGTTTCTTGTTAAGTTTTTCACCCGCTTTGGTGCCCCTCGTGCTATTATTAGTGATCGAGGTACTCATTTTCAAGGACAATTCGATAAAGTATGCCGCCGGTTCGGTGTCACTCATCGAATGTCCACCTCGTATCACCCTCAAACTAGTGGCCAAGCCGAGGTAACTAATAGGGAACTTAAGAGAATTTTGGAGAAAACGGTCGACCAATCACGAAAAGATTGGTCGACGAAGCTTGATGATGCTCTATGGGCTACCGTATGCTTTAAGACCCCTATAGGCACTACTCCCTATAGGATGGTCTATGGTAAAGCTTGCCATTTGCCGGTAGAGCTTGAGCACCGATCTCTTTGGGCGTTGAAATTTCTAAACCTTGATTTGAGTCTCGCAGGAGAAGAGCGTAAGTTTCAGGTACATGAGCTCGAAGAGTATCGCCATCATGCATATGAGAGTGCCAAGCTATACAAGGAGAGGACGAATCTCATTCATGACTCCCGATTGAAGCCGAGCAAGGATTTCAGAGTTGGTGACCAAGTTTTCCTATACAACTCGCGGCTCAAACTTTTTCCTGGGAAGTTGAGATCTCGTTGGTCCGGACCATTCACGGTAACTCAAGTATTTCCTTATGGCACCGTTAAGGTAATCTCTCCATCTCAAACCGAGCCTTTTAAGGTGAATGGCCATCGACTTAAACATTATGTGGTTAATGATACTATTGGTGCGGTTGACGTTTTATCCTTGGTTATGCCTTGAGTGCTCTTGGTTTCGTCTAGCTAGAGACGTTAAAGAAGCGCTTCATGGGAGGCAACCCATGTTATCCTTACCTTTTCGCTTTTATGTTTTTGTGTTGTTTTAGTTCGTTGAATAAGATGTTGGCGAGCACTTAGGAGGATCACTCTTCACAATGTGCGTCATGGGACTCTTCCTCTACTTTGGCTTCCTATGCTTCTCTACCAACGCGGTAACTTCGTTCCACCTTACCTTCTCTCTCTTGATCATTGAGGGCAATGCTCATGTTAGTCGTAGGGGGAGTTTGAGGTTTGGTGTGAATATTTTCGGTAGAAGTCCAAGGTGTGCTTTAATGAGTTGCATGATCTTAATTGAATGTCAATTCCTCTATTGTAGAATCATTCGGTTCTTGACTTTTGGTGTTTAATTGACTTCAAGCTTTCACAATGACGTTTAGACTGTCCTACTTAGAACCTATAACCAGCATGCTAGAGCTAATATCAAATGAGTCTAGGCCAGAACAGAGATTTTATCACTCTTGTATGTTGGTTGATTGGTTTGATACGTGTTTTTGTACCACTCGATAACACCGGTCTAAGATAATGAAGGCAATCAGAATTTTCACCCCTTTTCCATGTTTTTTTTCACCTTTTTGGTCCCTCGTGATTGTGGCTTGAGATTAGACGGAATCCAATTCGAAATCTTGTATTGAAGTTGTAAGGGCTAAGGATCAAGTGGCTAATTTGGAAAGAAAATGCTCAAAAGAAAAGAAAAGCTAGGTAAGCTCGGCACCTAAGTGAAGTGTCGGGTTGAACACCTAAGTGAAGTGTTGGATCGAGCACTAGTATGCAGTAAGAAAAAGAGAAGGAAAAAAAATGATGAAAATGGAAAGAAAAGAAAAAAAAAAGAGTTCTCAAATGTAGCCCTTGATCCTACGCCCTTAGTTTGTAAAGTGCGGATCTAGAAGCGGATGAAGTCGAGTCGATAGCCGCATCATGATCACTCATCACTCTAAAAAATTCTCCTATCCCCTCCTTATCCGTTCCATCTTCCGAGTTCAAGTCCTTTTGATTAGAGTTGGTGTTATCGTGGTCGGTTTTTCTGTATCCCAATTAACCGCTACTTGAAGTGTGCCGAAATTAGTGAGGTCTAGACTTGTTTGGTTGATATTCTTGCATGTGTAGGTTAAATTTGTTCGTGGAACAGTTTAAGCCAAATTGTTATCGTTTGAATCTCAATGTGACCGATCTTGTCATTTGTGGACTTGGATGTTTTCTAATTCATTTGCTTGAGGACAAGCAAAGCTTAGTCGTAGGGGAATTTGATGTGATCATATTTAGTGCCTTTTAAGTCCTTGATTAGCCTAGGGATCTCCCAAGTTTGATCTCATTTTGCTATGATTAATATGCCTTTATTGAAGTTTTATGCAAAGTGCTATTTTGTTGCCCTGTTGCCACTTTGAGGCCAATTCTATGTATATTGGAGTTGTTTTCTTTGCATTTTCAGGTTTTGGCATTGAAGTACTGGTGACAAGGAGCACGTAGGATCAAACGGGAGGTCAATCGGAGCTAGGACGGAGGAGATATGGACGTTGCAAAATCGAGAAAATGCACAGTTTCATACTTAAGTTTTCGGCGAGAACCTTATAGTTCTCGCCGAAAACTCTCAGCGTGTGCAAACAGTGGAGTCCAGGAAGCTAACATTGGATTTGTGAAGGAGTTTTCGGCAAAAACTTTTCGCCGAAAACCTATGAAGGAAGCCACAGCCGGTCGGTGTTTTCAAAGATATTTTCGGCAAAAATCTTGTAGAATTTTCGCCGAAAATACCAGGCAATTCAGCACAGTATATAGAGAAGAAGGAGACGAAAATAAAAGGGGATTCATTATTAATTTTAGAAGTCGTCCATTGACGTGTGGTATTTCAACTCACAACATTCAAGGTCGTATTCCACGGGGTTCTCTCAATGGCCACTACTCACATTCCTCGTAGACGGTCTATTCATTTGAAAGGAGTTTTGGTTTGAAATAGGAATTAAAAACTTAAAGGAAACTAAATAGAGAAAGAGAAATAAAGTGGTGCAAATCAAAGACAAAGAGGTTCTCTTGGTAGGTAGTTTCATCATGCTCAAGATGTCTAATTGAACAAACAAGCTAATCAAGATCGAGTTTGCATTCGGATGACCATGCATTTCACTTCTATAGACTCAATGCACTCTCGTAGCATCTAATCCCTATCCTAATACCACTCAACTTAGGCTCTCGCTCTCAAGCTAAGTGAAAAAAGGATGCATTCTAAGTGTTTGATGAAATGCCAAGACACAAGACCCTCTCTTAAGACTCTATGACCACAAGGCTAGGCACAACACTCTCATATCAATGCCCTAACACTAAGAGATTCACCAAAAAGCATTTTCACACTCAATTGAATGAAAATCCACATGCACACCAAGTGTTCGATAAAATGCCCAAGAGAGAAATCAAGTGAAAATGGTTGAAATAAGATGATCTAATCTCTTAGAACACACTCAGTTCAATCCCTAGACCTACAATCTATGCAATCCAAGCACTCTCATGCATCAAATCACAATGAATGGACCAAATTAAGCAAACATGGCATAAAATGGCATTAAGAACAAGTCTAGGAATCATCCTCATACAACCAAGATCAATCATGGCAAGTTCTATACAATCATCTCTCTATCATAGCATAACTAATCTACCCATCCAAGATGAACCCTAGAAACTCAGCCACACATGGCCAAGGGAGTAAAGAGAAAAGAAGGAAGAATGGTCACCAAGAACACCATGGATGAATCCTTGAGATGATCTTCACTTCTCCACTTGTAAGCACTTCTCCCAAGGTTTGTTGGCTTCAATCCTAGCTCCAATGGCTTCAAATTGCTCCAAAAACGTGTTCTAGGGTTTGAGGGTTCGTGAGTATGTGTTTAGGGTTCAAAAGATATGATCTCCTCCTTCCAAAATGGCCAAAACAAGAGTATTTATAGTGCAGGGGACAGTGCACGGCGTGCACCCATGCACGGCGTGCACAGTGCACGGCGTGCACCCCTGCACGGCGTGCACCCCTGCACTCTGCAGAAAGCTCGATCTTGTAATGCTCCTATCTCTCTCGTCCGGCCTCCAAATGACCTCCCGTTTGCTCCTATTCGCTCCTTGTCATCCGTACTTTGATGCCATAGCCTGAAAATGCACAGAGGCAACTCCAATAGACCACGAATTTGGCTCCAAAGTGGCAACCGGACAACAAAATGACACTTTGCACAAAATCTCAAATAAAAGCATATGAGTCATGTCATTTCACGAATAAACACGGGCATTTAAAAGGTCATTCATAAGCTTAAAATGCATTAATTAAAGTCACATCATCCATCTCACTCTCTCTCTCAACTCAACAATCGCCGATCATCACCTTCCTTTCAACCAAACATCATCCTTCCTCCCTTGTTGATCAACTTGAAGATTAAGGATCTAAGTGGAGTCCTCCATAGCTTGGATTGGAGCTTGAAGAGCCAAGTTGGAAGATCCTCCATGGAAGCAAGGATGGTCTCCTCTACTCAATTTCAGGTTTCTTCCATGGTTATGCTTGGCTAAGCTTAGGTTTAGTTTAGTGGGGGGATGGATCAAGCTAGGATAGATGATTGGTTGTATGGATTGAGTTTCTCATAGCCATTTGTGTAAGATGATGATCCTAGACCTTGTGCTTTGTAGCCATTAGAGCTTGATTGTTCTTTTGGTATTGCTTATGTCTTTCAATACATGAGAATGATTGATTGATGTTGATCTAAGGTTGTAGGATTGTAATTGGATGATTTGAGAGATTGGATTATACAATTGCAACCATTTTGAGCTTGTTTTCCTTGTTGTCATTTTATCAAACACTTGGTGTGCATTGAGTTTTCTTTCATTTGAAGGTTGAGAGACCCTTTTGATTGCTAGACTAGTGTTATATGATTGATATGAGAGTGTCTTGCATCATCTACCTTGTGTTGGATGAATGTTAGCATAGAATTCAAGTTTTTGGCATTTCATTGAGCAAGTTAAGGCACTCCATTACCTTTGTTCACATAGCGAGAGCATGGTGCATTTGGTCTAGGAGTAGAGAGTCAATTGTGTGAGAGTTCGTTGATTCTACTTGAGTGAATTGCATGGTCATTAGTTTACACATCGTTGCTTGAGATTCAATTCAGCTTTCATGAACCTTGAGCTTGAAGAAACCCCTTGCTAGGCTAAACTCCCTTCTCTCTTGTTTGATAATCAATTTCACTTGTTAGTTTTACCTTATTGCTTATGCTTTTGATTTGTTCTCTTTCAAAACCAAAACTCAATTTCAAATGTTTAGACCGTTCATGAATTTTGTGAGTATTAGCTTATGAGAGGACCTTGTGGAATACGACCTTGGTAATAAATTCTTATCACGGATCGACCTGCGCCGAGCCAACAATTGGCTCAAGCCTTTTGGGAAATTCCAAGGGCCTTGGATACTTTGAAGCCTCAAGATCCACCTCCAACAAACGAAGCTGAATTTGGAGGAGAATTGAAGGAGAAGCCACGTGATGCAAAAATCATACACGTTTCGGGCCCAACCATGCAATCTGTCAGTGTTCAGGATTCCTCTCCGGAGAAGGAAGCCCTGATGCCACGGACTGAAGACTATATTTCCAAGTCCTCCTAAGACTGGGACACGCAGAGGAACATAATCCGAGCTAGAATCCGGACTACACACACAACCAAGAAAAATCCGAGCCGTACACGGATTCCTGTGTGGCCTAGGGTTTTTCCGGTTTTGCTAGTTTTATTATTTAGGGGTTTTTCTTGGTTTCCAAGACTCTTTAGGATTTTGATTTGTGTTTCCATTCTATTTTCGAATAAGTAGGAATAATTTAGTCTTTTAAATGTCCTAGTTAGACTTTAGCTTATTTTATTAATTGATTAGGAAGTGTTTATTTAGGAGGATTAGGAGAGCGAGGATTACGAGAGCTTGTTCCTTAACTCCTCCCTATAAATTAAGGCCGCCGACCTTTATTGTTCTTCAGACTTTTATCAATAATAAATCCCCTTTTCAGAACTTTGTTCTAAACCCTTCGAGTATTTGCTAGTTGCATTGCTTAAGGTTCGGCTTATCATCAAGAGCATCCATCTCTTGAAGTGGCGCCTTCGACATTGATACTTCTGGTTCCTAGCTCCTTTATAGCTAGTGGGTCAAAGTCCAATTCCGTCCCAGTTCCATAGATTCAACATGTTGCTAGGAGATCAACTTGCGATGGTTCTGGTCGTCTGCCCACGGTTGCGGTGGTTCACATCAGTTAATATCAGAGCATGGTTCAACACTAGGACCAACTCTATCCAAGTTTCCAGGTTCACTCTTGGATTTATATATTTACTTTTCTTGTCTTAGAAATTGATTAAAAAATCCCCATCTATTTCAGTTTCTTGCATTGAAGTTTCCGTTGTGAGACAGTAAAAGCTAGGTAGCCATCCAATCATCAAGAAACTATCAAAGAAGTTAAGAAACGGAAAATCAAGCAAGGCCACCCTTGCCAAGTTCTTTCTTTTCGTTGTAAGAGTGCATTTAAGAAGAGGGGATAGAAAAAAGCTTTCACTTGCTTTGTAACTAACCATGGCAGACGAGAGAATCAACAACTTGGAAGGCCAGATGAACAACCTCGGCGGTGTCCTAGACAAGATACAAGAAGCCCTGACCAGGCTTCAAAGAAGAGACAACCGTGAGGAGTATGAGGAAGGCCCCAATGATGAGCTCAACCGAAGGGCTAGAAGGCTAGTCCAGGAGATCGATGATGATGTGACTAGCCTCAAGCTCACAGTTCCCAAGTTTGTCCGCAAGGCCAATGCCGACGAATACCTAGATTGGGAGAGGAGCATGGAGGACTTCCTAGAATGCCACAACTATTCGGAGAGAAAAAAGTAACCGTGGCTACTATTGAGTTTACTGACTATGCTGCTCTATGGTGGAGTCAGATTAGAAGGCAGGTTCAGAGAGATGAGGAGGAACCCATTGTTACATAGAGAGACCTCAAGCGAAGGATGAGGAAGCGGTTTGTACCAGCTGCTACACACGAGACTTGTATACCACGCTTCAAACCTTGTAGCAAGGTACCATGTCGGTGGAGGAGTAAAACAAAGAAATTGATATGCTGGTGACAAGACTTGACTTGAAGGAGGAGGAGGAGGCCCGAATAGCTAGGTTCACCGGAGGTCTACACCCTAACATCATGCATCAAGTCAACATACTCAACTATGTTAACTATAAAACTTAATAGCTTTGGCCATCCGAAAAGAGAGAGAGAGATGAAGTGAGGCTATGGAAGGAGACCTAACCCCCCTGTCAGCAACACGTGGAGAGGGAGTTCGAATGTTGACAACCCCCCACAGAATCCTAGACAGCCTTGGAGCACCAGGCCCCGAACGGGCCCTAGCCCTAAAGATATGACACCTCGGGTAACACCTACTCAAAATTCTCCCAGTGTTCAGAATTCTAACCCACGTCCTAGAGGAATTGTGTGCTTTAAGTGTCAAGGAAGAGGACACGTCTCTAGGGACTGCCCTAATCAAAGGACCATGGTGCTTAGAGAAGGAGAAATCGAGACGGATGATGATAAGGAAGAAAAGATGGAGGAAGAAGAGGCTGATTCTGAGGAGGGAGAGGAGGTACAACAAGCTGGGCTAGAAAAGTTTTCAGGAATATTCTTACGTGCCCTGATTCCGGAGTCAATGAGTCTGCCCAGCCCCGAAGCCGATGCCCTGCCCAGCCCCGGAGTTGGTGCCCTGCCCAGCCCCGGAGTCGATGCCCTGCCCAGCCCCAGAACCAATTCCCTGCCCAGGCCTGACGCCAAGGCCAGCCCCGGCCCACATTGGAACGCCGAAGTACCAGCCGGGATACAACATGAGGTTGTTCCCCATCACATATTGAGGGCTGCACAGATTGAAAGAGAAGAGCACATGGCTCTGAATGAAGGAGAGGGTGCCCAGACCAAAGGAGATGAAGAGACTGACTTGGGGATGGAGGAAGCCTTCTCACACATGTCTTCCCCAAGCCTAGATATCCTCGTGGACAGCCCATCCGAAGAAGATAACATGGACACCGATAGTCAGAACTCAGAAGGCCCTGACCCTTGGTCCTACACCGATTCTAATGACGTCCCAAGTCCAGGAGACCATGCCGAGTCTCCCCTAGACATGACCACACAAGTAACAGATATCTGGAGAGGATTGTTGGGTGCACAACGTGAGCAAGAACTGGATTCGAGGATGAATCCAAAGCAATAAGAGGGGGATGATGTGATCTTACCTACCTGCCCCGGTGCCAACATTTATTCCTACACCCCACCAGGGGCAGAAGATTAGGGCCATACAAGAAACGCTTGGAGCCTAGGCATGCTCATAACCGGGCCCTACAAAGGTTCCTCAAGCCAAGGTACATGACTAAATTTAAGCACAGGTCCTCCCTAGCAGCTAGGCAAGCAAGAATATCGGTCAGGCCACACCAGACACTAATGCTGGCCAAGGCCCCAAATCTAGGCCCCGTACCGAGCCTAAGGCCACAATTAGGCCCTAGATCAAAGGGCACGAGCCATGAGGGCAGGGACAAGTCGTAGGATCCACTTTAAGCATTTTTGGAGGAGCGCCGGAGGAAGAAAGCTGAAGGCTTGGCCAGAAAGAATAGGAGCTTGGAGCCAAGGCCCGCCACGGGCCCCGGACTAGGCCTAGCACCAGGACTAGGCCCCCGTCAGATCCCCCGAGCCCCATGATTGCAACAACGCTTGAAGACCCCCTGGAAGCCTTCCTGAAGAGCTGGTCGAGACAGAAACTCGAAGGCTTGTCCAGATTTGCAAAAGGCCAAGAGTCGGGCCTGCCCCGAGCGTCGGGCCCGAATTCGGGCACGATGTCGGATCGACCTGGGCCGAGCCAACAATTGGCTCAGGCCTTTTGGGAAATTCCATGGGCTCTGGATACTTTTAATCCCCAGGATCCACCTCTAGGAAACGGAGCTGAATTTGGAGGAGAATTGAAGGAGGAGCCACGTGATGCAAAACTCATACACGATCCGGGCCCAAGCACGCAATCCGACCGTGTTAAGGATTCCTCTCCGGACAAGGAAGCCCTGATGCCACGAACTGAAGACCATGTTTCCAAATCCTCCTAGGACTGCGACACGCGGAGGAACATAATCCGAGCTAGAATCCGGACTACACACATAGCCAAGACAAATCCGAGCCGGAAACGGATTCCTACCCGGCCTAGGGTTTCTCCGATTTTGCCAGTTTTACTATTTAGGGGATTTTCTTGTTTTCCAAGACTCTTTAGGATTTTGATTTGTGTTTCCTTTCTAGTTTCAAATAAGTAGGAATAATTTAGTCTTTTAAATGTCTTAGTTAAACTTTAGTTTATTTTATTAATCAATTAGAAAGTATTTATTTAGGAGGATTAGGAGAGCTTGTTCCCTAAATCCTCCCTATAAATTAAGGTCGCCGACCTTCATTTTTCTTCAGATTTTTATCAATAATAAACCCCCATTTTTCATAACTTTGTTCTAAACCCTTCGAGTATGTGCTAGTTTCATTGCTTAAGGTTCGGCTTATCATCAAGAGCATCCATCTCTTGAAGTGGCGTCTTCGACATTGATACTTCTGGTTCCTAGCTCCTTTATAGCTAGTGAGTCAAAGTCTGATTCCATCTCGGTTCCATAGATTCAACACGTTGCTAGGAGGTCAACTTGCGGTGGTTAGGGTCGTGTGCCCACGGTTGATGCGGTTCACATCACTACACCACACCATACCCTTCATCATCATTCATCCCTTCATCCATTCATCACTGACTAGTTTCTAGTGTTGTCACCGCGATGGAGATTGTGGTCGAATTGAAAACCTATGACGGAACTCAATTTGAGAAAGTGAATTGAGAGCATAAACACGTCCCTAAACACAGAGTGTGAGAGTCCCCCATGTACTAAATATTTATGTGTGAGGAAGTCTAGTCAGCTCGGTTGGCAGTGTGCATGATGGATGTTTGCTACCTGTTGTGTGCAGAAAATAGTGAGACTTGGATTTGTTTGGTTGACATTCTTGCATATGTGGGTTACGTTTTCTAGACGGAACAGTGGAAACTGAATTGTTAGAGATTGAGCATCGAATTGGTTGATCTTGTCGTATGTGAGTTTGAGTGTAATTCTAAGATTTCTTTGTATGAGGATAAACAAAAGCTTAAGTGAGGGGTGATTTGATGACGCTGGATTTAATGCGTTTATCTGTCCATATTGAGCAACATTTCCCTCGTTTGACTCCTATTTGTTGTAGTTTCTAGGAACTTTCGTGCAAATTGTGTGATTCTTTCCCTTTGGCCCTCTTTAGGGATGTTTTATGTCGTTTTGAGTTGTTATTGATGTGATTACAGGTTACCACGTTTTGGAGGCCGTTTCTACGAGCACGACGCTTCAAACGGGGACCAATTCGGAGTTCAGACGAAGCGGGAATCATCGAAAAACCAAAAAAATCCTCCACCCAAGAAACAGGCAAATGTGCGTCTGGGAGAAGGGAAAAGTGCACCAGCGCACATTCAGTGCTACCAGGCGCACTTTTTCCTAGAATCCTAGATTTTCGGTATTTAAACCCCAAAACAGGCATTCTTCATTCATTATTCGATTTGGAGAGATTTCCACGACCTGGAGAGAGTTGAGAGCTTATTTCGGAGCAATTGGAGAGATCCTGACACCATCAATCCTTCTCGGAAGGCGCTAGGAGTTGAAGATTCTCAAGATCGAAGCTTCACGGAATCATCCGAAATTAGGTTTTTTAGATTCCTTCTGTTCTTCCTTTGTTTTAAGATGGATTCTTTTGTAGTTTTTGAATCTTGTTTGTCAGACATGAGTAGCTAAACTCTTATAGCTTAAATTAGATGAACCCTAAGTGACCTAGGGCTTTAAAGCGGTCACGGATGGGCAGTAATTAGATTCCAATTCAGACTTTCTCTTCTTCATGTTTAATTTGTTCTTAAAATCTGTTTCTTTTCTGGCCCGATCACCTAGATTAGATTCTTATTAGAATAAAGGATAGTTGGCGAAAGTCCGCCTTGTTCTAGAACATCAAATTAAACAGTTAACCTATTCAATGGAATTATTCCTCTAGTAGGAACTGTTTAGGGTTAATCCATTTCAAGAATAGCTCAATAAAGTCAATCAGGTGCACCAGTTAATTATCCGTTGCAAAAGCCAACACACGGACGAATAATCGAACTTGGTAGCTAGTTCAATAGTAGCAAACGTTCGTGAACTTAGACCTAAGGGAAATGAGCTATGGCGGTGATTAAGGATTGTTTGAATTGATCAGTCTAATATTTGTCGAGCTTGTGATTGCCAATGCCTTGGTGATCTTAGGGGGATTCGTGTCTAAGCTATCATCTCTTTAATTGAACAAAACCAATCAATCAATCTGTCTCTTAATTCAATTTCAATTCCCTTACATAATAGTTTAGAAAGTCGTGTAACTCACACCATGAAACTTGATTTAATCTCGAATATTTGTTAGCTTCTTTGAGTAAACGAATAGAAGAAACCCTGTGGATTACGATCTATCCTACTCTAGTAGGTTAGTTATTTGATACCCTGTTCTGCAGCTTATCATTAACCTCCTCTTCTCTTGTTTGAACTTCAATCTTCCTTGCTTAGTTATTGTCCTACTTGCTTAGTTTTTGCTTATGCTTTTGAACTATTTGATCAAACCAAAACCCTTTCTAAATGTTTAGATAGTCTATAAATTGTGTGAGTATTATCCATTGAGAGAGCCTCGATGAATACGACCTTGAGTGTGTATTAATATTACCTTTTAGGTTGGTTATTAACACACCAAGTTTTTTCTGCCATTGCCTAGAACTTTCTCAATCATATAGTAGTGGAGTGATCTATTCGATTCCTTCCAATTTAGTTTTGCTTCCTTGTTACTTGTTTACTTGATTTTGTTGGTTGTGTGTATGCTCTTTAAGGTAGTGCATGAGTCGACTCACTCGTCTCCAAGTACGACTTCAAGGCCTTGAGCAAGTTATTGAGCCCCCAACCTTTCTCCTCCTCATATAGTTATTGAAGAAGAAGTTCACGACACCCCACACAACAACATGCCGCATCATGAGGATGAAGACAACCATTCGGAATACTCTCACTATACCAATGATGATGACCACTCAGTGAGAGGTCCAAGACATACTTTCGCAGACTATGCTCACCCTACTCTAGAAGGGGCTTCCTATAGTATTATTCGAAGACCCGCCAATGCTAGGAACTTTGAGCTCAAGCCCAACATTATACAAATGGTTCAAAATGGGGTGGTTTTCAATGGCATTGATGGTGAATGTCCATCTAGGCATCTCAATGATTTCTTGGAAATATATGTGACACGATGAAGAATGATCAAGTACATCCGAATTGCATGAGACTTCGACTTTTTCCTTTCTCACTCAAAGGTAAGGCTAAGACATGGTTGGAGAACCAACCAAGTAGGACCATCACTACTTGGGAAGGTCTAGTCGAGGCTTTTCTAGAAAAATTATTCCCTTCTTATATGTTGGATGCCATTCGAGAGCGCATCAACCACTTTAGGCAACATAATGGAGAGCTCTTTCATGAGACTTTAAATCGTTTCCAAGCACTTCTTTGGTCTTGTCCTCACCACAACACCGTCAAACGGACTTTGGCAGACATCTTCGCTAGATCCATTGATTATGAGAATACAAGGATGATCAATCAAGCGGTCGGTGGTGACTTGACGATGCTCACTCCCGAAGATGTTCTTGATCTTTTCGCAAAGATGGCCAACAAGACAAGGAGTTGGGCTAGACAACAACCTCCCAAGTCCAAGTATGGGAGTGATGCTCACAATGATGCTCAAGTCGTGAGTGTGCATGCCCCTAAGGAGTCTTCTAGCTATGGAAAGAAGCCAAAGGTCCTGGGACACCGTGATGAGGAGGATCATAAATCACTCTTGTAGTTGAACTTGAATTAATTGAATTAATTGGGTTGATAATCACAAAGCTCGATAACACCATTCTAAGATGATTAATGCTAGCCTCTCCCATGTTTTTCACTCCATATTTGATCACCTGTGATTGTGGCTTGAGATTAGACGGAAATCCAATTCGAAATCTTGTGTAAAAAGTTATAACTAGCTAGGGTCAAGTGGTTAAATTGATAAATCAAGTAAACTTGAGTTGTGCAAATCAATGCTAAGTTCTTTAAAGTGCTGAAAATAAAGCTAGGCAAGCCCGACACCTAAGCGAAGTGTTCGGGTTGAGCACTAGCATGGGCACAAATACTGTGAGCTAGGCAGGTCCAACACCTAAGTGAAGTGTTTGGTATCGAGCACTAGTATGCAGTAAATAAATTGAAAGAAAAAGTTGAAACTTGTTTGGTTGATGGTTAAATCGGTCCTAGCTAGAACATATAACGTACAGAGATCTAGAAACGGACGAAGTCGAGTCGATAGCCACGTCACTTCTCCTACTTTCGCATCCACATCATTTGTTAGAGCCTAAAGTCTTTTTGATTAGAATTGGTGTTATCGAAGTTGGTTTAATATGATTAACTGTATTGCCAAGAAACGAGTTTTGTTTGAACTACTACTTGAAGTGTGCAGAGATTAGTGAGATCGAAACTTGTTTGGTTGATGTTCTTGCATGTGTAGGTTAAGCTTCTTCGTGGAACAGTCTGAACCAAATCGTTAGAAATTGAATCTCAGTTTGATCTCGTGTCATTTGTGAATTTGAGTATGTTCTATTTCAGTTTGCTTGAGGACAAGCAAAAGCTTAAGTGTGGGGTATTTTGATGACACTCGATTTAACGTGATTATCAACCTCACCTAAGCGACATTTCCTTGCTTAAGACACAGTTTTTAGGGTAGAATAGTGAATATTCACTCAACCGATCCATCTCATGCCTTTTGTGTTACCTTGGCCCATTTCGGGTCTATTTGATGGTTTTCTAGTGTTTTCGTGTTAGCACAGGTGTTCGCCATCAAATACAGTAGCCAAGGACGTGTCTAAGGTAATGGAACCCCGAAGAATCACACCCGAATCAACCAGAGAAGTCATTCAACTCAAAAGGAGTTCCTGCTCTATTTTACACACAGATTTTTGGCGAAAATACCCTTGAGTTTTCGTCGAAAATACAAGAAGGAATCAACTGTCCATCCCAAGAAGAAGTTTTCGGCGAAAACCTTGGGAAGTTTTCGCCGAGAACCCTAAGCCATTTCAGTCGGAAGAAATAGACGGAGCAAGCCAACTGTTTCAACAGGTATTTTCGCCGAAAATCTCCTTGTATTTTCGGCAAAAATTCAAGTGAAAATCAGCAGTCGCTCGGTTAGGTTTAGATACAAAAATCAGCGGCTAAACGAGGGCATATCATAACCTACACTCTAAAACGAAAATTGGGAGGTTGAGACTAGAGAGAGAACGAGTGGATAGAGTTCGAGGAGCCAGGAACGGATCGTGACGCCATCCATCCATCTCGGAGAGCCAGTGCTAGGAGTTGAAGATCCAGCAGATTGAAGCTGCAAGGAGCCGTCGAAATTAGGTTTTATAGTTCTTCTCTGTCTTCCCTACCTGAGATGTATTCATTGTTTGTCTTCGATTCCTCTGTATCGAATATGAGTAGCTAAACTCGTAGAGCTTAGATTAGATGAACCCTAAGTGACCTAGGGCTTAAAGCGGTCATGAATCACCGGTGATTAGATTCGAAGTTCATTCAGTTTCTCTTTCATGCTTGATTTGTTCTACATTCTTCGTGTTTCTTGTCTGGTTTGGCCACCTAGATTAGATTCTTGTTAAGCTAAGGATAGAAGCGAATGCTCGCCTTACTTTAAAACACCAAATCGAACAATTAACCTAATCATTGGAGTGTGCCTTTCGTTGCAAGAGTAACTCATTAATCGTTAAAATTTGCAACAGTTATTTAAGTCGTTGCGAGAGGCGACCGTACTCGGACGCTAATTAATCGTGGTAGCTAGATCGGATAGAGCGAACGTTCGCCAGTCTTAAACCTAAGGGTCAGGAGTTATGATGGTGTCTATGAACTGAATGAACTAGAATCGAAAATCGCTGGTCTGTTGATTGTCGCTGCTCTGGTGATCTAAGGGGGATTCGAAATCTAAGCTTGTCTGTCGTCTGTCTTAATCAATCACTCAATCTTTCTTCACTTTAATTTCATTTCAATTTATCCTTGCAATTTTAGTATAAAAGTCGTGGAACTCACACCACGCACTAAGTGTTTAACCTTGAATTTAATTGCCAACATATTTGAGTAAGGAAGTAGAGGAGACCCGTGGAATACGATCTATCCTAGCTTCACAGCTTGGTAGTTATTTGATTGACCGCTATTCTGCAGTTCATCAAATTGGCGCCGTTTCCGTGGACTCTTCTATTTCGTTGAAAGAAGAATTGGCATTTGTATTCCTCTACCTTTCCATCTTTCATTTCCCATCACACTTCCATTTTACACCGGTTGTGTTTGTTTTTGTCTCTTGCAGATCATAGCAGGTACAGAATCAGATCACTTCCGTTCCATCTTCCCCTCCCGCAATGGCTGCTCCTAAGAGTGTTGCGGACTACAGTAAGCCGCGCGCATCTAACGTTCGGTCCCCCATCACCGTGCTTTCCAATGACAACGATCCTGACTATGAGATTAAGATTCCTCTCCTAGAACTGATCTCTAGGGACGTACAATTCGAAGGAAAGCCAGATGATAATCCCTGCACACATATACTTGACTTTCTGGCTGTCTGTGAAACTTTCAAGTCTGGGAACCTCAACAAGAACGCTTTATGTCTCCGAGCTTTTCTGTTCTGTCTCAGTGGTGCAGCTAAGCAGTGGCTTGGAAGCAAACCGCCGGGTCACTACACTAACTGGGAGACATTAGCTCAAGATTTTGTTGAGGAATACTTCCCTCCAGCAAGAACAATTGCTTATAAAGACCGCATCTCCAGGTTTACTCAGAGAGAAGATGCAAGCCTGTACGACACTTGGAATGAATTCCAATCCCTTCTCTTCAAATGCCCTCACCATGGGTATGAACAAAGACAACTGGCTGAATTCTTTGCTCGTGGTATGCGCGAGGAATCTTCAAAGTGGGTCAACTCCCTAGCTGGCGGAGACTACACCGCCCTTACTCCTCAAGATGCTCTTCTGCATTTTGCTAGCTGTGCTTTGAAATCCAGAAACTGGGAGAGGCAAAGAGAAGGAACCAAGAGTCAGTTGAGCGTTGCAGAGCAGATCAAAGCAGAAGTTCAGAAACATCTATAAGCAGCTGGTATCCCCCTCGATCCCTCGTCAGCTACCATCTTTTCGGTTGACTTTGGATGGTGTGGATCCTGTGCTCATAACGGTGGAAGCTGCCTCAACTTCGGTAAAATAGAAGTCTAGTCTGCAGAAGAGGTAAACTTCGTTGATCAAGGCTTCACCAATAATCAGAAAGGCTACGCCGGTTACAGAAACTACGTGCCACAGAGCCAGAGTAACCGTTTAGTAGATCCTTATCAGAGACCTCCGGGATTCATTGGAGGACAGCAACAGTTCCAAGCAAAGCTGTATTACCATAGAGAGATAGATTATGAGAAGAAGTTTGATCAGATCATGAGCAGACTCGACGACCACGACATTCAGTTAAAAGCTCAAGCCGCACTCAATCAAGGACAGAGCTCAAAGCCAAAGGATAGAAGACGCAATAAGAAATATGACTAAACTTTTTACTAGCAATCCTCTCCTCAATCCAGCAGCATTTCAAGCAGACTCCGGTGCAAAGAGCGAACACGCTCAAGCTATTACCACCAGGAGCGGCAAGCAGAAAACTGATCCAAAGGCTCCAGAATCTAACGTGATACCAGATACCAGTGCTGCCAAGGATATGCCAGAAATTGAAGATATAACGGAAGAAGAAGAAGCAGCACCAACCCCTCCTCCCAAGACAGCTCCTGAGCCCGTCTTGGCGCCATATGTACCTCGGATTCCCTTCCCAAAAGCTACAATGAGCAAGGCTAAGGATCACGATACTCAGTACAAGAAGTGGTACAATGTTCTTAAGACTGCAGAGATCAAAATACCAGTAACTGAAGCTGTGGAGATCATACCAACGCTTGGGAAGTTCTTTAAGGATCTCGTGAAGAAAGTGAAGAATGGAGAGGCGTATTCTGTCACGCTCACTAACGAATGCGCTTCTCTCTTTGGTGCGCCATCTCCCATAAGACAGCCGCCACCACCCCCAGCTAAGTGTTCTGATCCCGGTTCTTTTACATTACCGTGCATCATTAATGGTATTAAAATTGATCGTAGTCTGGCTGATTCTGGTGCTTCTATTAATGTTATGCCTGTTTATCTATATGAAAAGCTGAACCTAGGGCAATTAAAACCGATTACTTTGCATCTCGTGTTAGCCGATAGGTCTGTCAAACTACCTAGGGGTATAATAGAAGATGTAGCTGTCTGTTGTGGCCCCTTTACCATAATTACAGATTTTGTTGTTCTAGATACCCGTGAGTTAGACGGAACGCTTATCCTAGGTCGACCTTTCTTAACAACTGCTACTGCAAACAAGGCCTGTTAACTTTAAGTGTAGGACATGAGAGTGTTGCATTCCGCATTAAAGATAGCATGAGATATTTTGTTGCTCAAGATGATAAATGTTATACTATTGATCCCCTAGAGTTGGCCTCGGCCAACTTCGTTACTAATGCTTTATCTAGTGATCCACTAGAGTTGTGTTTGATTTCAGGAATTGACAGTGCACTAGAAGACCTAGAGCAGCGCCTATGGCAAGAAGAGTTAGACGAGCAGAAGGCGACATTCACACCCATTCATGCGCCTACACACATTGAGCCAACATCGAGTTGGATCACTACTTCATATGAGAATCCGCCAGAGCTAACCCAAAAGGAGCTGCCTGACCATCTGGAGTATGCATTCTTGGGAAGGAATGCCAGCTGCCTGTCATCATCAATTCGAACCTATCTCCCGAGCAGAAAGAGCAACTGATCGTGCTACTCAAGAAGCATGTCCGAGCTATTGCCTGGCAGTTCGCCGACATCAGAGGCATCTCTGAAACCTTCTGCAAACATCGGATAGTCGTTGATGAAGAATTCAAACCAGTCAGACAACCGCAACGCCGACTTAACCCTCCGATGCAGGAAGTTGTGAAGAAAGAAGTCCTTAAGCTTTTGGACACCGGTATCATCTATCCTATCGCCGACAGTCCTTGGGTCAGTCTGAATCAAGTCGTCCCAAAGAATCATAAATCACTCTTGTAGTTGAACTTGAATTAATTGAATTAATTGGGTTGATAATCACAAAGCTCGATAACACCATTCTAAGATGATAAATGCTAGCCTCTCCCATGTTTTTCACTCCATATTTGATCACCTGTGATTGTGGCTTGAGATTAGACGGAAATCCAATTCGAAATCTTGTGTAAAAAGTTATAACTAGCTAGGGTCAAGTGGTTAGATTGATAAATCAAGTAATTAAGTTGTGCAAATTAATGCTAAGTTCTTTAAAGTGTTGAAAATCAAAGCTAGGCAAGCCCGACACCTAAGTGAAGTGTTCGGGTTGAGCACTAGCATAGGCACAAATACTGTGAGCTAGGCAGGTCCAACACCTAAGTGAAGTGTTTGGTATCGATCACTAGTATGCAGTAAATAAATTGAAAGAAAAAGTTGAAACTTGTTTGGTTGATGGTTAAATCGGTCCTAGCTAGAACATATAACGTACAGATCTAGAAACGGACGAAGTCGAGTCGATAGCCACGTCACTTCTCCTACTTCCGCATCGACATCATTTGTTAGAGCCTAAAGTCTTTTTGATTAGAATTGGTGTTATCGAAGTTGGTTTAATATGATTAACTGTATTGCCAAGAAACGAGTTTTGTTTGAACTACTACTTGAAGTGTGCAGAGATTAGTGAGATTGAAACTTGTTTGGTTGATGTTCTTGCATGTGTAGGTTAAGCTTCTTCGTGGAACAGTCTGAACCAAATCGTTAGAAATTGAATCTCAGTTTGATCTCGTGTCATTTGTGAATTTGAGTATGTTCTATTTCAGTTTGATTGAGGACAAGCAAAAGCTTAAGTGTGGGGTATTTTGATGACACTCGATTTAACGTGATTATCAACCTCACCTAAGCGACATTTCCTTGCTTAAGACACAGTTTTTAGGGTAGAATAGTGAATATTCACTCAACCGATCCATCTCATGCCTTTTGTGTTACCTTGGCCCATTTCGGGTCTATTTGATGGTTTTCTAGTGTTTTCGTGTTAGCACAGGTGTTCGCCATCAAATACGGTAGCCAAGGACGTGTCTAAGGCACTGGAACCCCGAAGAATCACACCCGAATCAACCAGAGAAGTCATTCAACTCAAAAGGAGTTCCTGCTCTATTTTACACACAGATTTTCGGCGAAAATACCCTTGAGTTTTCGCCAAAAATACAAGAAGGAATCAACTGTCCCTCCCAAGAAGAAGTTTTCGGCGAAAACCTTGGGAAGTTTTTGCCGAGAACCCTAAGCCATTTCAGCCGGAAGAAACAGACGGAGCAAGCCAACTTTTCAACAGGTATTTTCGCCGAAAATCTCCTTGTATTTTCGGCAAAAATTCAAGTGAAAATCAACAGTCGCTCGGTTAGGTTTAAATACAAAAATCAGCGGCTAAACGAGGGCATATCATAACCTACACTCTAAAACGAAAATTGGGAGGTTGAGACTAGAGAGAGAACGAGTGGATAGAGTCCGAGGAGCCAGGAACGGATCGTGATGCCATCCATCCATCTCGGAGAGCCAGTGCTAGGAGTTGAAGATCCAGCAGATTGAAGCTGCAAGGAACCGTCGAAATAAGGTTTTACAGTTCTTCTCTGTCTTCCCTACCTGAGCTTTATTCTTTGTTTGTCTTTGATTCCTCTGTATTGAATATGAGTATCTAAACTCATAGAGTTTAGATTAGATGAACCCTAAGTAACCCAGGGCTTAAAGCGGTCACGGATCGGCGGTGATTAGATTCGAAGTTCATTCAGTTTCTCTTTCATGCTTGATTTGTTCTACATTCTTCGTGTTTCTTGTCTGGTTTGGCCACCTAGATTAGATTCTTGTTAAGCTAAGGATAGAAGCGAACGGTCGCCTTACTTTAAAACACCAAATCGAACAATTAACCTAATCATTGGAGTGTGCCTTTCGTAGGAACCAATTAGGGTTGATCCGTTGCAAGAGTAACTCATTAATCGTTAGAATTTGCACCAGTTAGTTAAGTCATTGCGAGAGGCGACCGTACCCGGGCGGCTAATTAATCGTGGTAGCTAGATCGGATAGAGCGAACGTTCGCCAGTCTTAAACCTAAGGGTCAGGAGTTATGATGGTGTCTGTGAACTGAATGAACTAGAATCGAAAATTGCTGGTCTGTTGATTGCCGCTGCTCTGGTGATCTAAGGGGGATTCGAAATCTAAGCTTGTCTGTCGTCTGTCTTAGTCAATCACTCAATCTTTCTTCGCTTTAATTTCATTTCAATTTGTCCTTGCAATTTTAGTATAGAAGTCGTGGAACTCACACCATGCACTAAGTGTTTTACCTTGAATTTAATTGCCAACATATTTGAGTAAGGAAGTAGAGGAGACCCGTGGAATACGATCTACCCTAGCTTCACAGCTTGTTAGTTATTTGATTGACCGCTATTCTGCAGTTCATCAGACTTCATCATCAAATGCTCCTACTCCTCCTTTGGATAATCCACCAGTTGTTTTGGTGTTTTGATGGGAGTGTTGTGGAGCTCAAGGCCATGATGTCAATGTTTGTCCTTCCACTACTTTCGAGCCTGACCAAGGTGAATACATTGAGGAAGTAAACTTTGTGCAAGGTCAAGGATTCCATGGTAACTTCAGCCCTCAATGGAACTTTCAAGGGGGTAACTACAACCGCTCTTGGAACTAAGGTGGTGGTTATAACAAGCATAATGAAGGTTACCAAGGTCATGGTAACAAGGGCTATAACCAATGTAGGAGGATACCAAGGCTACACGGGGTATAATCAAGGGTACAACCAAGGTGGTAATCAATGGAATCAAGGAGGAAACCAAAACCAAGGTAACCAAGGTGGAAATCAAAGTGGTGGCCAAGGTTCTAATCCACCGAGAATGTATAACCACAAGGGTAGCGGACCACCTGATTTTAACAAGCCTCCTCAAACCAAAGAGGGTGGATCTTCACCCTCTCAAGAAGACACAAATGCAACTATTCTTCAACTCTTCAAGAATCAACAAGCTTCTTTCTCCAATTTAGAGACTCAAATGGGTCATCTTGCCATGGCACTCTCGTAGAGACCTAAAGGTAGTCTACCCGCTAACACTGAGGTTAATCACAAGGGTCTCAAAGAGCTTATGATGGTAACATTGAGGAGTGGTAACCTAAGGTTGCAAGATCTCAAGGTGATGACTTTGTTGTGGTTGAAGATGTTGACTCCGAGAGACATGGACAATGTTGAAGTTATAGACAAAGGAGCCATGCCTAACGACGCCCCTAAGACTACCAATAAGGTTGGTTCTCAAGAGGCTACGATGAGTGCTACTCAGGTCTCTCTTCCCGCACCGGTTGTGCCTCCATACAAGTCTAATCCGCCTTACCCTTCTCGTTTGAAGCCGAATTTCATGTAGAGGGATTTCAAACGGTTTGTTGAGCTTCTTGATAGGGTGCAATTCACGATGCTTTTTCAGGAGGCAATCACCAAGATGCCTCAATATGTGAAGTTCATGAAAGATGTCTTCACCAATAAACGCAAGTTAACGGATGCAACCTCGGCGAGGCTCAACGAACAATGCTCCGACATTCTCTCTAAGAGGCCACCGAAGAAGCTTAAGGATCCTGGTAACTTTACTATTCCTTGCACTATTGGTGAACATGCAATAGGTAGAGGTTTAGCCGATTTGGGTGCTAGTATTAATGTTATGCCATATTGCATGTTTAAGAACCTAGGCCTAGGGAAACTAGAACCAACCCAAATGAATGTTCAATTAGCGGATAAATCCATGAAATCCATTCGTGGTATTGTAGAAGATGTGTTGGTTAAGGTTGGTGCTTTTGAATTTCTTGTGGATTTTATGATCCTAGATTTGATTGGAGATGTGAATGTGCCTTTGATTATAGGATTGTGTTTCTTAGCGACCTCTCATGATTTGATTGATGTCTATGGCGGTAGACTTACAGTTAGAGTCGATAATGAATGCATGATTTTTTACCGTTCCAGCGGCATGGAATTCACTTTGTCATATGTTAGTCACCATGATCCTAACAATCCCAGTGAGTTTGCTTCTGCTAGCTAACCTTGTTCGTCATAGTATTACAGAGTTGTTTGCGGTTAATGATGTGTAGGAGATAACGAATGAAGGAAAGGAAGTTCACACTCTCGTGTTTCCAAAGACACGACATAAGGCAAAGAAGAAAGGCGTGAAGAAGTCACCCGAGAGGAACAAGGAGGCCACACCAATTGGTGAGATGAGTAAGTCTAAGAAACCACCCGATGAAAGGAACCACTCCAAGTGGCTTGGCCCCTTCTCTGTTGCCCACACTTCTCATCCGGGAAACTCAAGCTCATACCCCTTGAAGTTGGTAAGATTCAAATCAAGTTTCGTCTACCATTTGAATGTAACGAAATCTACTTCAAAGAGGTAATGAGTTGGGATGGTTTTCCTTAGCCTACCCTTTGCTTTGTCGAGCTTACGACGTTAACCAAGCGCTTCTCTATAGGCAACCCGAGTGCTTTCTCATTTTTTTTGCTTAGTCTTTGTGTGTGTTTGTGTGCGTGTTCTTGTTTTCTTTGGAGTCCTTGAGGTTTAGAGGTGGTTCTTGGTCTATGATATTGTAATATCAAGGTTTAAACGAAGCAAATCATTCTGAAGCCTCCCAATTCTGTAATTATCCCGCAGCCAACATTTTGAAAAAGAAAAAAGTGGAAGCTAACCTAGATCTCCAAAAAAAACTATATCGAAGAGCAATATTGAAGTGACTTTGAAGAAAAGAATAACTTTTACATCTTAGTATTTTAGCTCATGAATCCACCATTATTGAGAGGGCAAAAAAAAAAAAAAAATGAGTACCACTAATGATTATTATCTAAATACATGAGAGAAAAAAATTGATATTGTCAAGAATGGACCAGTCGTTGGACCGATCTAACAAAAGGTTTAAGAGTTTAAGGTCTGGCCGAGGTAAGACCGTAAAAATCGGTGCAACAACTGGTTATACTATTAATTTGAAAAATAAAAGTTACTATTGGTAATTTCCTAAAACTTAGGTACTAAAAACTAGAAAAACAAATTTAGTTAAATTGAGATTTATAGAACCCAGATCTAACACTTCTGCATTCTTTTCCCATTCCTTTCGTTGGTCTCATCTCTTCTTCAAAACTCCTCCTTTTCAATCATCTATGGTCAATCTTCTTCTTCTTAGTATTAATTCTACAAAGGGTTAATACACCTTTTTGCCCCTCTACTATGCAAAGTTAACAAACATACCCTTTTACTATTTTCTAACCGATTTAACACCCTCTACTTTAAAAAGTTTAACAAATATGCCCCTACAATTTTCTTTTCATATATTTTTCGTCTAATAAGTTGATTATACGTGCTACGTCATATTATTTTTCCACAACATCACTAATCGGGATGTCCACAAGGTGAAAATATTTAAATTTAAAAAAAAAGAAAACGGAAAAGCATTATAATCACCATTATGTACAGATGTGTTTTCGGGGTATTCCTTTTTCTTTTTCTTTCTAATTTAAATAATTTTGGTTTGTGAACATTCCAATCAATGATAAGGTGTACAAATAATATGAAGTAGCACGTATAATCAACTCATTAGACGAAAAAATAGATGATAAGATAAATGGAGAGACATATTTGTTAAAATTTTCAAAGTAGAGGGTGTTAAATCGGTTAGAAAATAGTAAAGGGTATGTTTGTTAACTTTGCATAGTAGAGAGGCAAAAAGGTGTATTAAACTCTAATCATCAAGCTAACCTTAATAAAGGTATTAAATACCTAAGCCAAAATCAGAAATCGCAGGACTTGAAACAGTCTGGCTGCCGGCCGGCCGAGGGAGGAGAGAATAAGGCGACGACCTAAAAGTGATCCGACGAGAGGTGGATGCAATAACGAAGGAAAAAAGCAATGATTTGAGAGAGCAACTGAGATATTTTCCGAATGATAGAGGAGTAAGGATTTGCGATCCAGGGCTTGCTGAAACCGAAACAATTAGTTCTGAAAAACGTAAGCAGAAGGAATAAGTGGAAGGTTGCAAAATTAACAGAGAATATCAGTCGGATCAAAGGTCTAGGTTAAACACAAACACACACCATACCTCTGCCATCTTCCCTTCAGGGCCTGCAGTTATTTTGTGGGATAGCAAGAGATTCATCCTTTTTGGAATTTGGACCCAACCCACATTCCTCCACCATCCCCTACATTTTTTGTATCAAGTAATTTTCTTTTTCCCAATAATAATAATATTTCTCTGTTCTGGAATCCATTAGAAATTCATATGGAATATTGTGAAGAGAAACCTATTGTTCCCCTGCCTTGTCTCTCCTAAATTTCTCTCTCAACTCGTTTTCTTCCTCCCCTCTTTTGGGTTGTTGACTTCCCTCCTTCTACATTTCCAATCAGATCCACTTCCAGGTGACTTCATAGTTCGTGACAATCTCTTTTTTTATGAATTGGCTGGGTTTTGGCATTATGATTTCTTTTTCAGCTTTTCTATTTCTGGTTTGTTCTTGGAACCATGATGTCATTGAATTGTTCATTCAATTTCTGCACAAAATTAGCAACTTGGTTAAATTCTTATTCTATATATGATGAAGAGGTGCTACAGACTTTTCCAATTTCAAAGAAGCCAAATGTCAATTGTGTTTTGCTACTACACATTTTCATAGCCTTTGACTTGCCTGATCTCTGGTCTTCATAAATTGATTACTTGTAGGGAATTTCTTTCATGGCCTTTAGTGGTGAAAGAGGAACGGCTACTTTTCTCTGACTTAACAGTGGACGATTCTTTGGATTCTTTAGAAAACATGAGTGCGGTTCAGAAATGGAAGTGCTCCTGGTCTCTAACTGCTGCAATTGCTTCAGCTGTGGCATTGGTTTCAATAGTTTCTTTATTCTTGTTTCCTGTTGATCCTTCATTTGATTACTTGAGGATTTGTGAAGCAACTCAGACTAGATGTGTCCTTCCTAACGGAACACTTGGACGAGGAATTGGACATGTTTGGCCAAATTTACAACCCAGGGTAGATCTACACCTTAGCTTTCCTGTTGATTTGCACGGGGCAGTGGTTTATCGTAAGGCACCATGGAAGGCTGAGATTGGGCGGTGGCTTTCAGGGTGTGATTCAATTACTAAGGAAGCCACCATTTCCGAGGTAGTGAGATGTTGTCTTATGATTAGTTTGTCTTAGTTGTATTTGTCAATTGCTCAATCTTCAATCGAAGTAGTTGTTACTAAGATGTAGAGGTGCGTGATAATGATTTGAGTATTTTTTTATCTGCATATGATTGCTTTCTATTATTATCATTTGAAACTATAGTCTAATTACTCTGTGTACTGTTACAATCCTTTGTAACGATGTGCCAGTTGACATCATATGTGATTACTGTTCCCGTGGCAGATAATAGGTGGAAGGGGCTGCAAAGATGACTGTAATGGTCAAGGTGTTTGTAACTACGAATTGGGAAAATGTCGATGCTTCCACGGATATGGAGGTGATTTGAGTTCAGTTTTCCATATGTTTTTCCCTGATTCTCAATGTTGCTTGAGTTTTCTTCACCGTCTCCTTTGTCCTGATTTTGTTTAGAGTCGTGCGTTCTTGGAAAATTCTTCTCTTTAAGAAAAAGAAATTTGATTGCTGCCTTCCAAGTTATTACTGTGGCATCCCTCTGTCTTGAGAGTGGTTGCACATGCCATGGACCGGATATTCTGGCCAATAACTGATGCTCATGTCAAATACAGTTACACTTATTCATGATCTAGGTCCTCACTCAACTTTTAGGCACTCATTGTCATCATAACTGCTCTATCCTATAATGCAGCAGGAGTGAGCTCTGTAAGTTTTTTTTTGTTGCTTGTTTCATAAGATTTTTCAGTATGCACTGCCGAGGAAGTGTGAAACACAAAAAAACTTGCAGCCATGTATTTTGTCAATTAGTCATCAAGGCATGGGTGGAAATTGTCTATTGTTGTGAAGATTTCTTTTGATAAGCCAATGGCCACTCACAAGGAAGCATACAGAAACTAAACTTTAGGAAAAAAATTAATAAAGTTATTACTCGGTTCCTGATCCTGAAGAAAACTGCTTATCAATAGTGTCACCATTGCTGATGGAGTAGGGGAAGGATGCTTTGAGAGAATGCAGTTAACATGCAACCATCCTACTACCCCGGAGCAACCATATGGTCGATGGGTTGTTTCAATTTGTGCAACTCACTGTGATACAACAAGAGCTATGTGCTTCTGTGGTGAGGGTACAAAATATCCAAATCGTCCTGTGGCAGAAGCTTGTGGTTTTCAAGTGAAGTGAGTGCAATGGCACTGTTCTTTTCCCAATTTGACATTTTTTTCATGTTTTCTTGGGAGAAATTTGTGTAATCTCTGGCTTATTGTACCTATTCAGCTTACCTGTTGAACCTAATGCTCCCAAATTGACGGATTGGACAAAAGCTGACCTTGAAAATATTTTCACTACAAACATAAGCAAAGCAGGCTGGTGCAATGTTGACCCTGCCGAAGCATATGCTTCTAGGGTGAAATTCAAAGAGGAATGTGATTGCAAGTACGATGGTCTTTCTGGGCGATTTTGTGAAGTGCCTGTAGAAAGTGTCTGTATAAATCAGTGCTCTGGACATGGGCATTGTCGTGGTGGCTTTTGTCAGGTTTCATTTTCTTCTATATTCTTTTTACTAATTCCAGGCACATGGTAAACAATTTCTTGTGATGGTGAGATTAAAGGCTTAGTTGTTATCGGTAAGAGCAATATCCCAGGAAGTTTAGCGTGCATGTGTTACTTTTATAAGAAATTAATCAACCGTAATTTGGGAAATGGAAAAAAAGATGATCCATGAATTATATATCAAAGTAGAATTTACTCTGTAGAGGTCAGGCAAATATATGATAAAAATAAATTGTTATTTGTTGCAGTATCTTGCTTTTGGACATTTGAGCTATTGTTCTCGTACCACTTCTCATACTTGTTTAGCATTTGGGCTCATTAGTAAAGTAGGTTATCTTCTGAAAAGTTATCAGTTGGATCTTTCGGCTCTGATCCCGACCAAGTGTATTATAGAGAGTAATTCATGTAGTGGATTAATTTTATAGCAATTGATTAACGTGTGATGTAAAAGATATTTTCCCTGAATTGGTTTTTGTGTTTTATTATGGAGGCAAAACCTCATATGTATACAGATGGAAGGATAGGTACTGAGAAATCAGTGTCTTATCTTAATTAGGGTAAGCTACCTAATCAGTTTCCTACTAAATAGGAGATATTAATAAGCATACAAAGTCAAGCCTCATTTCTACAACGTGCACAAACTAAATTGTGCCTTGTAGTAAAAAGTAATTTGGCATCGCAAAGCATCTTGAGTTCACACTCTGTCTTATGTCGTTAATTGGCAATTCATCACTAGTAAAGTTTGTCATATTATCCTTCGAAATGTAGCAACTGATCTAATTATATAAGCATCTTGTTTCAGTGTCGCAGTGGATGGTATGGGATAGATTGCAGCATTCCTTCTGTTCTATCGCCACTAAGAGGGTGGCCTAGGTGGCTTCAACCTTCTCAGCTTAATATTCCTGAAAACGAGAATGGGACCACTAAACTATTCAATCTTAATGCTCTTGTGAAGAAGAAGAGGCCCCTGGTTTATATATATGATTTGCCTCCAGAGTTCAATAGTCTGCTTCTAGAGGTAAATTTGGCATTAGCTTTGTTTCTTTTTGTATCATATAAGTTAACATCTCACTTATATTATTACTTTGGTGCCTTAGGGGAGGCATTTTAAGCTCGAATGTGTGAACAGAATTTATAACAATAAGAATGCAACAATATGGACCGATCAACTTTATGGATCGCAGGTATGACAAAGTATTGCTGGCTGGTCTTCTTGGGATAAGTTGAACTGATCAACATTATGAATCTGCCACTTTATATCCACATTTCTATTCTCTGATTAGTTAATATTGGCATTTTGAACCAATGCAATTGGTACCTTCAACTTTTGAACGATGCTGGTGCTATTTTATCTTTGTTTGACAACTTATAACGTTGGATTGTGACCTACACTATAATTTAAAAGGATCTTATTTGTTGGTGCTAAATATGCAGATTGCAATGTACGAAAGTCTTTTAGCTAGTGCACATCGTACATTGAATGGTGAAGAAGCTGACTTTTTCTATGTCCCTGTTCTTGATTCATGCATCATCACTCGAGCAGGCGATGCACCACACTTAAGTTTGGAGGTATGTTCTAGAGAATCAATATAGTGAAAATGTTTTTCAATCTTTTTGGTTTGTATATTTGTGGTAGCCCTAGTGAATGGTTTAGTTATGCTTTTGCCTATAATTCTTCTCTTTAATGTTTTGTAGAAGTGCTGCAGCTTATATGTTTCCTGTTCTTCAACTTTTTTTTTTTTTTTTTGATAAAGGGGATTGATTATAGTAATAACCATGAGCCGACATATTAACTTTTTTATGATATCTTGTCCTTTTTCAGTTGATATTAATCTTCTTTCATCTTGTACGCTTATTTTAACTTTTTAATTGGAATAGTATGAAGAGAATGATCTCCATGGATCATATCTACTTCCCATCCATAGAAAGCTGTTTCTGCATATTGTTAACTCCTTTTCATATAGCAGAAGGGAATAACGGGAAGATGGGTGCATATCAAGTTTATTTTGTTCTTTTCTGGATGTACGTAAGTTACTATGGTGTATAAAAAGAATGGTGCCCTTTGATACTCTAATGTGGTCTAACGATTGGTTACACATTATGGAGTTTGGTTAACATGTTTGGAACACGAAGGAGAAAAATAGGCTTTCCAAGAGCTGGATTCCTTCTATACCTTCATGTGTGACTTCCAATTTTCAGGAACATAGGGGCATAAGGAGCTCTTTAACGTTGGAGATTTATCGGAAGGCATATGATCATATAGTTGAGCATTATCCTTATTGGAACCGTTCAATGGGCAGAGACCACATTTGGGTATGCTTAACTTTTGCTCATTATAACTAGGGAAGTAGGGATATCTTAACAGAACAAATGCTGATTATCTCTGCTTTTGGATTAGTAAATTACCATAAGCTAATTATGTGTCCATGATCTACAGTCTTTTTCATGGGATGAAGGTGCTTGTTATGCTCCTAAGGAGATATGGAACAGCATGATGTTGGTTCATTGGGGAAATACAAATTCTAAGCATAATCATTCAACAACAGCCTATTGGGCTGATAACTGGAATAACATCACTTCTGATAGAAGAGGCACCCATCCATGCTTTGATCCTGACAAAGATCTTGTACTTCCTGCCTGGAAACGCCCTGATGCTAGTTCCTTGAGCATGGGACTTTGGGCTCGGTATGTTCTATAACTATTTCTTGTAAAGTAATTCAGGTGTTGGTATTCCAGAATCATTTAATCTATGTGAAGATAGGCCTTGATACTGAAGTGAATAAATGGGTGCTAAATTAAATGAAGGAATATTCCTCTCTTTGTACAGGCCTCTTCAGAAGCGGAAGACATTATTCTACTTCAATGGAAATCTTGGACTAGCGTATGAATATGGAAGACCAGAAGCATCGTAAGTAAATGAGATGCTGCCTATGATTTTAACAAGACAATTTAATATATGTTAGGACATTAATAGCTTTATTCAAGTACCATCATTTCCCCTTAGTTGCGCTGTAATATGTCTGTACCAGATCCCGTCGTACTATACCCTTCCCTCCAGCACTAGTAGGTATTTGGATTTGAGAACCAATGTGATAATGGTTTACTCAAATTTCCTTTTGAAGGCTTTCATAATTTATAATCGACATTGCTATATGCATTCAGGTATAGCTTGGGCATCAGGCAGAAACTTGCTGAAGAGTTTGGATCAAGTCCTAACAAGGATGGGAAGCTTGGGAAGCAGCATGTAGATGATGTAATTGTAACACCAATGCGCACGGAAAATTATCATGTTGATCTAGCAAGTTCAATATTTTGTGGAGTATTGCCAGGAGATGGTTGGAGTGGTCGTATGGAAGATAGCATCTTGCAAGGGTGTATTCCTGTGGTCATTCAGGTACATTTATTTCTGCATAGCCCTATTCGTGGTGACTCCCTTTGATAAGTAAGAAATCCATTTCAAGGACAAGTTCTAAATAGTTGTAATGTTGTTTTCACGAAGTTGGATGCTTACTGAATAGTCATCTTTCATGATAATCCTGAATACAAGATGTAATTTGTTAGGTTCATCTTTTCTTGTTTCTTTGTGCTTAGGATGGGATTTTCCTGCCATATGAGAATGTGCTCAACTATGACAGTTTTGCGGTCAGAATTCAAGAAGACGAAATACCAAACTTGATAAAAGTTCTGAGGGTAATTATGGTTCATACATCTGTACATAGGGATTCTGTAGTGAAAATAGATGAAATATTAAGTGTCATGTTACTGGCTTCCTGTAGGCATTCAATGATACAGAAATTAAATTTAAGTTGAGGAATGTACAGAAAATATGGCAGAGATTCGTGTATCGCGATTCATTGTTACTTGAAGCGGAGCGACAGAAAAGTGAACTGGGATTTGTGGCGGATTGGGCAGTTCAAGTATTGAAATTGACAGGGGATGATGTCTTCACAACATTTCTCCAGGTACTATAGCTTCTTGCCCTGGGCTACTTAAATTAGTTCCTCAAGAGTTCATCTCATTCGAGTTTGAAATTGAAGTTGGAAATAACAGTGGTGCATGTTCTCTAATGTGATTGTTGATAAATACCAAATTGTTTAATCAACTCTCCCCTTTCCGCCATTACTGTTTTTGAGTTGGATACAATGGAAAAAGTATATTGTGCATAGTGGAACTGGTTTCCACAACAATCATTCACATTAAAGGAACAACAGAAAGCTATGGTATTTGTCAAGCTGATAGTCATTACTCTAATATTTGTCAAGCTAATAGTCATTGCTCTAATACAACCTAATGGTTACGAAGCACGTGCTACTACATGTGGGTTCAACTTGCATCATATCATTCAAGGTTTTGAATTCGTAAATGAGAGGTTGTTTATCAGATTATGTTGAGAACTCTTTTGATGTTTATGTGTTGGTTCAGATTCTGCACTACAAGCTGCACAATGATCCATGGAGGGAGCAAGTTGGTGATGGGAATAAAGATTTTGGATTACCTCGAGAATGCTTAAGGGAAGGAAGGAAATGAAAGGATCCATGAAAGTAACTAAAAACAACACATGAAAAGACAAAATACACTAAAAAACTAGCAGATTAGAGAAGAGATGATTGCGTTGGAGGAGAAAGGCAAAGCTTTTCTATGAATGATTTGGGAATACAGTCATGCATTAATTATGGGAATGTACATTTGAAAAAAGAATGTACGTGTGATTGATTAGTTTAGGAGATTGTGATTTTTTTGTTAATAGAAAGAATAGTAGCATGTATTTTGTTTAGGCTTTCGTGATGGGGTTAGAACTGAACATATATATCATATTGAAAGCTTGTGTTCTGAGATCAACTTAAGCTCCATGTGAACTCCTTTTAAAACTTATCTTTGTCTCGTTTCATTTTATTGTAGTTCTTATCCTGTACAGTCCATTGGTATAGATGATTAGGTTGTAAACTCACACATTAAGGAAGGTGGCAATATCAAAGGAAGGACTGGAGAATTTTATATAAACATGCAATTACAATGCCATCATTAATTATTGTTGAATTTAAATTAGTCTCTTTGTAGTTTGAATAGATGAATCTATAGAATTTATTGATTCCTTATATATACAGAGGAGGAGACCTGAAAATTGGGAATAATATATTGATGGTGCATGAACTGGTAAGTGCATATCACCTGAAAAATACTACTCCTAGATGCGCTTTGAAGATTGACTTGCGTAAGGCTTTTGACTCAGTACATTTAGGGTTCCTGATTAAAGTTCTTACAGCTATGGGGTTCCCTGTTCTCTTTGTCAAATGGATCAAGAGTTGTATAGAGAGTGTGATGCTAAGTGTGGGTTTTAATGGCAGTTCTATGGGGTATTTTAGCAGTAAGAAAGGCCTGAGGCAGGGAGATCCTCTCTCCCCTGCCCTGTTCGTGATTACGCTGGAAATTCTTCACTGCCTCCTTCATAAGGTTACTGCAGCTAGTATAGTACCATATCATTCTAAATGCAAAAAACTTGACATTGTTCAGTTGTGTTTTGCTGACGATTTAATGGTGTTCACCAATGGTACTCTAGAGGGTGTTAAGGGGATTCATCAGGTGTTGAGTAGTTTTTACAAAATAACTGGATTGTGCATTGATCCTGACAAATCAGAGATCTTCTACTCTTCCATAGTTAATAATGTTGTCAGGTCAGATATTACTCAGCTCACAAGGCTTCAAGAAGGGAGATTGCTTGTCAGGTATTTAGGGGTCCCCCTCATATATGGAAAACTTAGCTCTAAAGAATGTGAGTTACTGGTAGATAGAATCACCAAAAAATAAGTGGCTGGAAAGTGAGGACATTGAGTTATGCTGGCAGATTATTACTTGTCAGTACTGATCTTACAACATTTAATCAGTTCTGGATGGCGGTTTTTTTGTTGCCTAAATTTATGATTAAGAAAGTCGAGAGAAAGTGCAATGAGTTCTTCTGGAAAGTGGGAGTAGATGGACGGAAAAAGCTAAAGTCCCTTGGAAGGAGTTGGCTAGACCTAGAGCTGAGGGGGATTAGGATTGAAAGACCAAAGCTCATGGAATGTAGCTTATATTGCCATACACATCTGGAATTTACTCTCCCAGGCAGGTTCGATTTGGGTGTCTTGGGTCCAGTTTTACCATATTGAGTAGGGTCTGTATGGAGTTGTAAAGGACAGCCTTATCACTCATGGATATGGAGGAGAGTTTTGAAAAATAGAGTTGCTATTCATCCTCATATTTCTGTCCACAATGGTTCAGTTCAGTGGGATGGTAAGATAATAGCTAGATACTACGTGACTGAAGTTTGGGATTCTCTGAGAGATAAACTAGCTGATGTGGACTGGTATCAATTGGTGTGAGGGAACCCCATCATCCCCAAACATTAGCTGGTGGATGTTGCTAAGGTGAGTAACCAACTTCATCTCAGTCAGAATGCCAGCGTTTTGTGAGAGCATTTTATGCTAATATTTAGTATGAGCGGTGTAATAGGAATGCTAGCGAAAGTACAAGGACAGCTAGAGTTTTACTTTCTTGTGTTTTTCTTTTTGATGTTTGAGTGTTGAATTGGATTAAGTTGAATCGAACACCTTATTTGTAAGGGAGATGAGGATACGAGATACGGTTCTTCACGTACAGTCCAGTGTTTTGTAGTCCTTTCCGATTAGGGTTTTTCCTAATCCGGTTTTCTGATAAATAAAATCTCTAATTATTCATAAAAAAGAGAGGAGATGAAACTTGATAAAATAATATGAGAACTTTACATATATCTCATTATTATAGGGTTAGTGTTTTGATGAAACGAGGGCCGCAACTAACGGGAAAAGGCAGAGTATATTGAATAGGTACAAAAAAGTGTAGCCAAACCTTTCATGAGAGCGTTAAACATAGCCAAAATTATTTGTGTCACACTGTTTAGACCAAATTTTAATTTTTTTACGATAAGAGTAGCCGACATCCATTAAAATTTTAACACTATTAGTGACAACGCAATCAAAGATGACGTGACATCCACTTGACCGATCAACAAGATGCCACGTCAGATGCCATGTCATTATTTAAAAATAAATAAAATAAAAAATAAAATTCGAAATGTAAATAAAAAATTAATTTAAAAATTATTATTCTTCTTTCTCCTTCCACCCACGGCCGCCGTCGCTCCACCCTACCCTCACCGACACCCCCCAATCCCCCTCACCTCACCGACACCCTCAATCCCCCTCACCGACACCCTCACCCCCTCACCTATCGATCTGGGCAGATCTAGAGACTAGAGACAGGGAAGAGCTTAGGATTGGGGATGGGATTGGAATCGCCCCCATTCGTCGTCTCCGACTCTCCCATCTCCTTCTTCGTCCAACATCAATCTCCCATTCGTTGATGGAGCTCAACGCAAAGGCCTCCGCCCCTCGCTCTCTCTCACGCACGAGGACGGCTGGAGAAATGCTAACCCTCGATTGCCAAGTGACCTAGTCCAGCCTGCTGCAGCGAGAATGAAGGGGATGTCGGCTTAGGGTTCTAGGTTAGCTGGGGGAAGGTGGAAGTTTGCACGGAGCCCGAGGTTAAGTCTGACGGCGCAAGAAAGAGAGGGAAGGGAGATCCGATCGACGCTTTGAGAGTGGACAAGGAGGAGGACATGTAACTCGTCGGCGGAGGCTTCACTCGATCAGGGAAAGATGATGAACCCAACACACCCCTCATTCTCCCTTTCTCATCAAACAGGGGTGGTCGGAGGTAGGTGTGGTGGCGGAGCTCTTGCCGGAGATGAAGGAGAAGTTAGGGAATTATTTTTAATTTTAATGTTTATTTGGTGAATAATTTTTAATTAAAATTAATTATGTGGCAAAATGTTGGACACATCAGCGGACACAACATTTTGGGGGTTAAATTTCCGTTAACTTGGACGGAAAAGTTAACAGAAAACAAAACATTGCCATTTTTGGGATTACGAATAGTTTTGGTAGACCTGGCAAATCGGGCGGGTCGGGTTGATTTGGGCGGGTCACTACGGGCTACGGGTTATTTCGGGTTGGGTCATTCGGGTCACGGGTCGCCATATTTGAAAATTGGCCCTAACCCTAAACTTTCGGGTCGGGTTGCGGGTCATTTCGGGTTACAAGCACTTTGAGTCATAAAAAAATTTAAACATCATCATCACAAATTTATTTAAAACAAATAGACTCAAATTAAACTAATAAACTATGAATGTAAGAGGTAGAAATATGTATAAAATTATAGTTCATAGCTTATACAACATGTATAGAACACACATACTAATGGTGTAAGTTATACACAATGCACTTGAACCGATGATGTAAGATAATGCACGAGGATGTTAAAAGTGTTAAAAAGTAGTTTTGGAACATAATTTCATATCAAATATATACCATATTATGGGTTTGTGAAAATTTTACAACAATTAATGTTGTTAGTAATGACATCAATAATTTTTAGTGACATTCGACATGGCATATGTTGAGTATAATATTTGTGATATGTATTATTTATGATTTATGACTTACATGATAAAAGAATCAAAATGACAAAAGTTATAAAATTGAAAATCATAAATCATAAATAAGACTACATATTAAATTAGCACATAAGTGACATTGAAAATAGTAATATTTATAGGTACTATAAAGATTTTTCGGGTCAACGGGTCGACCCTAACCCACCCAAAAAAAATTCGGGTTTTCGGGTTAGGGTCATCTCGGGTTCGGGTCCCAAAATAGCAAACCCAACCCTAAACTTTCGGGTGGGTTCGGGTTGAGTCAACGGGTCGGGTCCAATATTGCCAGGTCTAAGTTTTGGCTATGTTTAACGTTCACTACAAGAAAACAACACATTAGTCACAGTTTTTTTGTGCCTTTAGTCACGGTTAAAACCGTGACTAAAAAAATTAGTCACGGTTTAAGAAACCGTGACTATATTGATCAAATTTTGTCACGGTTTTGGGTAAACCGTGACCAACTTTAGTCACGATTTTTGGGTAAACCGTGACCAACGTTAGTCACGGTTTTTGAGTAAATCGTGACAAACGTTAGTCACGGTTTTTGGGTAAACCGTGACCAACATTAGTCACGGTTTTTGAGTAAATCGTGACCAACGTCAGTCACGGTTTTTGGGTAAACCGTGACTAAAGTTAGTCACGGTTTACCCAAAAACCGTGACTAAGTTTAGTGATCAAATTGCAAGGGCATAACTTTGCAGTGACCCAAATAAACACCATGTCCCCTTTGGTCACTTAACTTTATTGAATTGTAATTTTAATTATTCCCCTTTTGGTCACATAACTTTATATGGGTCTAATTTTAATTATTCCCCTTTTGGTCACATAACTTTATATGGGTGTAATTTTAACATTATTCGTGTCCATTGAATCCAGGTGCCGCCGGCGAGCTTCCGCCGCCGTTGGCGCTGCTCCCCTGCCTCCGCTTCCACTGTGGTAAACCCACGTGCCGCCCCCTGTCCCTTCTCCCCACTCCTCCTTCGATTTCCTCTGTTGTTGGGTGGGTGCTAAGGATTCGGAGCTCGGTTTAGTCGGTTGAAATCATGCTTAGGAGGAAGAAATCGGAGCTGCGTTTTTAGGGTTGAAATTGAAGCTGGGTTTTTAGGGGAAATCAAAGATGGGTATTAAGGGGAAATCGGAGCTGCGTTTTGAGGATGAAGTCAGAGCTGCGTTTTGAGGTTGAAGTCGGAGATGAATCGGGAAATATGGGCTTTGTTGGATGGGAGATTTGGAGGAGAGGGAAGAGGAGTTCTGGGTTTAGTCGGAGCTAGAGGGGAGATCTGGGAGGTCTTGGTGAAATCGAAACTAGAGCTGGAGGGGAGATCTAGAGGAGAGGGAAGAGGAAAATGTGAAGAGAGGGAGGAGGATGAAGAAGAAGGGATCAGTTGCCATGGAAGGAAGAGGATGAAGAAGATGATCTGGATGGTGTGGTGTGGAGGAGAGAAAGAGTATTAAAAAAAGTAAAAAATAATTAAAGAAGTGTGATTGGTGTTTGGGAGGGGAATTAGGATGATAAGAAAGAATGAAGAGGGTGAGGAGGAGAGAGAAGAGTGATGATCCGCGTGAGAGGAAGAATGAAGATGATGATTGGATTGCCAGCGTGGCATTGTGGACTGCTTTGGCAAATAACTTTGTCACGGTTTATTAAAAACCGTGACAAAATTAGTCACGGGTTATTGTAAACCGTGACTAATTTTGTCACGGTTTTTGAAAACCGTGACCAATTAGTCACGGTTTACAATAACCCGTGACTAATTTTGTCACGGTTCTTATAAACCGTGACAAAATTAGTCACGGTTACATAAAAACCGTGACAAATTGGTCACAGTTTTTAAAAACCGTGACTAATTAGTCACGGTTCACAAATCCGTGACTAATTAGTCACGGTTCACAATCCGTGACTAAAAATCCGTGACCAATCATCAATTTTGTTGTAGTGGTTCTCGGGAAAGGTTTGGCTGCAAATTTTTTTTTTGGACTATTGAATATATATTACTTGTTTTGATAAGGGGCAGAACCAAGGGCAAGTCGAGCCGAGCCCCAACTCACCCCACTTTCGGTCCTGAGCGTTACATTCGAGTCTATATTTGTGATTTTTTCGAATCTGACTCAGTGTAAATTTTAAATCCGGCTCATTGTAATATTAATTCGGCTAAATTTTTATTTTATCCGAGAAACAAAAATTAATTCGGCTAAATTCATTGTTACAATTTCAAACTTAGGAAACAAATATATTTTAAAACCCTAGTCTTTATAAGAAAAACTAATATAGTTAATATACTCAATCATATTAACCATACCATTCTCTAATACTAATATTTCATCAACATTTGTAGATGGTTGATAAGCCCGATATCATTTTATCTCAACTTATGAACGAGTAAGAATACAATATTTGATGATAAACCTTCAAATCAATAAAAAAATCACCGGTGGCACATTTCAATTTTCATTTAGTGAAGAGTAATACTAATAATTTTAAGAACAAATATATCAGACGCAATAAATTAGTGAAAATGGCATCGCAAACTAAAAGTCAATAATATATGTAATGTAATATATATTATTGTAGTAATTGTATTATACTACTACAATTTTCTCAAATTATTTTTTATGAAAAAAATTGTTTTAATTCCTTCTCAGTGCAATCATTAAATCCTAGTTCCGCCCCTGGTTTTGATATTCTGAATCTAAAGGTGGATACTATATTGATTCATCGATTCACTTTCTCTCTTTTCCCCCATCTCTTATCGTTACGGAGCTTAGATCTGGTGATCAATATTGTTATTGCTTAGATGGGGATAAGAGTTTCTAGGTGTTGATGAAAATCTGGTATTTTGTTGCAGAAGAATGTTCCTTGTCGTATTAAAGATAATAAGGATAGATTTCCAGCCGTGACGAGATCAGTGTGTACTGTGTGATAGTTTGCCTCTTCAAGCAAGAATTTGGCGAAAATGAACTTAAGGGCTAGATGAATCTTTAAATGCAATGGTAACTAATGCATAACAAACGGCCATGACTGAATCAAACCTGTGCTAAAAACAAGCTTGGTCTAGTTTGCTTTCTCACTTTAGTCTCGTAAAGTGAGAGGGATTAGCCCGTAGAAGAGAAGAGCCAGACACCTAAGTTGTGTCTACTAACTCATTTAGGCTAGGTAAGATCGAGAACTCAAAAAAGACAGACGAGTTACTACTTTAAATGAGTTGGGGCTCCTTACTCCAAAACTTGGGACTATGGGGTGTTGTTTTAATATGCTTCTGTTCTGAAGCTAACAAGATCAATGTAATTTTTCATGTCGGAGAGGACGCAAGTTTTCTTGTGATAGATGATAGGAGTAGGCCTAGTTTGATCAATCTATGTAGCACAAAGATGGTTTGAAGTAACTATAGGATGATTGAGTTGATGTATATGAGAACTTTACAACTAATTTACGAATAATTAATTCTACACTCCCCTCAAACTTAGCTGTAAACATAGAGGAGACCAAGCTTGGATACCATGTCTGCAAGGAGATCTTGAGCAAGGGCCTTGGTGGGGAGGTTCACAACCTGTTCCTTTGAAGGGACATACTCCAATGTTATAGTTCCACTGGCGCAATCTTTAGAAATGAAGTGTCTATCTAGTTCAACAATTATGGTACGATCATGGTGAACTAGATTCTTCACAATGATGATGGTTGTTTGGCTATCACACACCATCTACACTAGTTCCTCAATTCTGATCGTTAGCTCCTTTAGGACTCCATCTAGCCACACTCTTTCACATATTTCGTGTGCTTGTGCATAGTACTCTACCTCTGCATTGTAATGTGAAACAACATATTGCTTCTTGCCCACGTAACAATATTTTCCCAAACGTAAGTACAGTAACCTGTTATCAATCTTTTGTTTGTCAATTCTCCTACCCAACTCGAGCATGTTTAGACTTTGATTCCTCTTTGAGCATGCCACTTGAAGTACAACATCAAACTTGGGGTCTTCTTCAAGTATCTGAGTATTGTCAAGACAATTCCCATGTGTTCAACATTAGGATTGTGCATGTGTTGGCTAATGATGCTTAGGAGATAGGTAATGTTGGACGAGAGTATGTGCCAAGTAAATCATCTTACCAACTAACCTTTGATATCTCCCCCTTTTGTTGGCATCACTAACCTCTCCTCTGCTGAACTTTAGGCTTGACTCCATTGAAGTGTTTGTTAGTTTGCATCCCATCAAAACACTTGGTTTGGTAAGAAAATCCAAGACATACTTTCATTGAGAGAGAACTAATCCATCCTTTGATGTAGCTACCTACATACAGAAGAAATATTTCAAATTTCCTAGGTCCTTGATCTCAAACTCATTCACTAGTTTTTGCTTCAGTTTTACAATGTCCTATGTTCTCCTCATCCCTTGCGATGGTCATATCATCACTGTAGACAATTAGGAATATACCTTCCCTCTTGAACCATGTCTAACAAACATTGTGTGATCGGTTTGACACTAGTTACAATCACATGCCTTTGCAACTTCTGTAAACTTATCAAAAAAAGATTTATTAGGGGTCGTTTGGTATAGGAGCTATTTGAGAAATCTAGATATTGAAAGATATTGATATTCAATGTGATATTTTTGTGGTATTGGATATTAAGTGGAAATGAATTTTCTTATGGAATTACATATTTGACCTTATTTTTTGTCAAAGTCATATGTAAACACCATGACCCGTATTACTAGGCCCAAATTTATTTGGCTAGTTTGGGTATTAGATAAAATATATATTTTTCCCTCTAGAAGTCGTAACAAGTTTGATTTTTTTTGTTTTCACGAAGAATACCTATCTTTCAAATACGAATTTAATGATATAAATCTTGATAGTATTTGAAAATATTTCAAATATGATGTTATTGTTGTGTTTAAAGTAGTTATTATTATTTTTCTAGATTTAAAATAGCTAAAAATATATGATATAAAAAAATCGTCAAAAATATATCAAGAGTGGTCTTGTTGGATTCTTTTTCACAAAACTAAGATATTGGCACAAAAAATTTCTAGTTTCGAGTTCGTATATAAAAGATATTACTTTAATAAATAATTTTGGAAAAAACAATAATTTTTTTTGTGAATAATTGACTTCAGTTGTAAGGCTATGTACAACCCAAGAGGCTTCTTTCAGCCTCTCAAAATTTGGTTTTTGCTGCAACCCAACAAGAGGCTAAATTTAGCATTTGCACATTTCGTAATCTAATGTCCACGTATAATATACTTAAGGTAAGATTAATTTGTGTTTTTTTAATTTTTTTAGCATAGATGATTATGATATTAAAAAATACATTTTCCGATAAAATTTCATTCAATTTCGACATACTTCATTTTTCTCGATATTTTTGGTTTTAGTGCATTGTAATTTTGTGACATTGATCAGTCATATCATCTCTGTCATGACTTGTCTAATGAAGAAGGGTACCCCCATTTGTGTCCTTGATTCATTGATGAATCACATCACATGTGGGTTGATTTGGATTGTAGCAAAAGGGTATCCCCACTTCATTGTTTCATTGATGCATCAAATCACCTTTGCATTTGTATGAATGAGTGATTAATCACATCACCTTTGGCTTGTGTCGTCCACTAGCATAAGGCAATTCACCACTACCTCTCTATAAATGGTCACTTTCGTATGTCTAACCACTCACAACACACAACGTCATGAGTTCCTCAAACAGTTCTACATCGGGTGAGCAATAGTGGGAGGAGACTGAATGGTTCAACTATCAACGTCTCCAATTGATTGATAGTATGCTCAATGAAGAAGAAACTGATGCACTCCCACCAAGAAATCAAACTCCGACAAACCGTCGGAGGGAGGCCGGTCACGCACATCTGATGAGGGATTACTTCATGTAGGACCTCGCTTTTTAGTTGGCGCCATGAAGTTTCCGATGAGTAGAAGATGAATGGGAGTGGATATTTTCTGAATATGTTGTGAGAAAAATGAAAGTTGCATTGAGTTCATATATTATGACCGTTTTATTATAGCCTTTATTTTATGACCTTTTATATAGTCATTAATTTATGGGCGTTTTATGACCGTTGGAAGAGCACTACACATTCAAAACTATCCAAAAGAATCAACCTAATAGACATTCAGAGTGATTAAACTATATATATAAAAAAAGAATCAGGACAAAAAAGGGGGCAACGGCTATATGGCCAAAAGCAGTAGCTTTTTCCTTCTCCTTTTGCAGACAAGTGGGTCCCATGTGGGAGGCTTGGAGGCTTTCCAAAATACCATCCCCTCTTCCACTCTTCAACACTTAGCCTCCCCCATTGTAGCAACAAACACCCAAAATCTTCCATGTTGAGAGGTTAGCCTCCCCCATTGTAATCAGCCTAAGGGGAAAAATTGGAAGAGTGTGATATTGAGTTGGGTTCTAGATATTCACCTAAATATGTGAATATCTAAGACCATCTCCAATAAGGCTAACTTCAGCCCTATGGGCAAAATAGCAATGGCTAAACCTCAATTTGCACATTTAGCCATCTCGAAAACAGCAATTGCTCCAACCCTAAATATAGCCAGCAATTTAATTTTCTGTGTTGATTTTGATAAATCTAAATTATGAATATCAAATTTAAATTTTTTTTGTTTAAATTTTTTTGGTTGTTCATGATTATTCGATATGAACAAATCAATAAAATTTGAGTCATTTCCGAGTTAAATTTTTGTAGCTCATTTTTTTTGTGTTTTATTTCAATTATGTCATTGATCATTGATAGATTACATCTTCTTTATCAAAAAATCTTCTTTTGTTATGAAAGTGATGGAGAACTATGGACTATGAAATAGAGAGAAAACACAAGAGAGAAATATGAGAGAATTGCTTCTTCTTTATTCATACCAATAGATACAATGATGTGCTCTATTTATAGGCACATAATACATAACTCCTATAGGGTAATGTAATTACACATGAATAGAGAGAATAATGAGTCATGAATGGGCTCATATAATTAAACATGAATGGGGAGAAGAATGGGTCATGGAAGACATTGATTCTTATGATCAATGTTAAGGAAGCATCTTATGTGAATCATGGACATTCACTACAATATTATTCATAACACACTCCCCTTGAATGTCCAATGGTTAATGATATGCCCCTTACAACTTTACAAGAGAAAAATCAATAGAAGGACAATATATCTATCGGGATATAATATATTATTCGTATAATACGCTATCACATACTGCCTCATTAAAAACCTTACCAGGAAAACCCAATGGGAAAAACCATGGTTAAGGGAAAAAGAGTGCAATGCGTATTAACTCCCCCTCATGATATGATGACTCAAAATCGTTCAATCTTTGAACTTCAATTTTATAAAAATGATCTTGATGTATGAAGTAACTTTGTGAACCAATATGCTAGATTGTCACTTGATCATAATTTTCACTAGTTATTCTACCGGTATAGAAATTTGTGTTGGAAAAATAACTTCGTCAAACACATATTCTTTTAGCTTTTCTAATGTCATCCTCTTACAACTTGAGGATATATGTACTCATTATGCATGAACTATATGATCATGCCTATGAATGATGATGTGGCTTTATAGTTTGTTTCACAAACCACCAAATAGTTATATTGCCAAATGAACTCAATTTATAATTGACCAACACATGTTGGACAATTTCAACGCGGATTAGAAAACCATAATAATTCCATTAGTAGCGAGATTGATCTAAATACTTGATTTGAAATATTTGTGGAAAATCAATGTTTGGTACATTGGATTGACTTTGTGTCAAATTGTAAATCCTTGGTGGTTGGATGGTCCAATTGGGGCTAAAAATCTTGAATATGATTCTTTGTGAATCAAGTCGATAATGTATGTTTCTTATGGAAACATGACAAACAATTCAACAAGTGTTGAATAGTGAATGATTTCTCTTGTGAAGATCATTAAATGACTCTTGTTGTGGTGTTGTTGAAAATACCTAAGAGTGTGATGGTTAATCATGTTGATAACCAAATAAATTCATTGTATGAATTTTGAGAAATGACAAAAGAAAATGATATTTATTTTGTCCACATTTAGTTTTGGCTTGGCAAATGCTCTCCTTAATATGTGAAAGGAGATATACGGTCATGTATACCGTAAAATGTTTGAGGACATTCATAAGTTCATGACATGTTGAACAATTGGTCAATGAGTTGTACAATTGTGTAATCTTATTGGCACAATCATAGAATGGTAGAAAAATTCTTACATCTTTTATATGAAAATCAAGGACGCTTGATTTTTATATAATTAGGTGGTGGTACTACACCATACACTACAAGAAAATCCGTCTTTTTGTCGCGGATAAAATCTCTGTTTGTCGCGGATATTAACGCGACAAACCAGATCACTCGCGGATAAGGCTTCCGCGACCAACTAGGCCCATACAACCAGGCCTTATCGCGGAAATGGATATCCGCGACAAACTGGACTCTTCGCGGACAATTAGTCGCGGATATATCCGCGACAAACTAGCTTGACTCAGTCATTGGTTCGCCCAATGTTTCGAGTCAAATTTATGGTTTGGTTAGTTTTGTCGCGGATCTGTCAACTTACACCGTCATTTAACGGGACCAATGATTATCCGCGACTAACTGTATGAATTTCTGCGACAAATTTTAAAAAGAATATCCGCGACTACCTCTAAATTATCCGCGACAAACCGTGTTTATATTTCCCAGTATATTATTTGCCATGTCCTATATCAGTCCATTTCTGGCACCTGTATGCAGAAACTAACCCTTAATCATGCGCCCACATACATATAACAACATCAAGAATCAAACACAACATCCGTAACATACGCATACACATATATTAAAACTAAACATTATTCAAATTCAAACATACAAAGTGTCAATCTAGTTTAAACTTCAATCTAATACACATAAACACTACTGACAATCTCCTCCAGAACCATCATTCTCACGGTCATCATCATCATCATCCTCATCGTGCGTATCCTCCTCACGAGTCTACAAAATGTAAGGAACATTTTAGACACAACCACAGACAAGTGAACACGTACAATTAAATGTATTAACTACAAATTATATAACAAACCTCAAATAACGCCGGATGAAATCCACAAAACTCATCTCGTGGAACTGTAGCAGGCGGAACAGGTGGTGTGCTACTGAATTGAGCCATCATCTGAGAGAGTTGAGTCTGCAACTGAGCATCCACCTGTGTCTTGTATTCAGCCATCCTCCGTTCAATCTTTGTATGCATGCGCTCGTCCATTTCAGCACGTAACCTCTCGTACTCGACTTCACTTAGGCGACTTGTGGAGGATCCAGAAGGTCGCGAAGATTGAGAACTTTTCCCAGTTGCTACCTTCCTCAGCTAACATGACATGAGAATACTTAGATTAGAGATTAAGCTATGTTTTCTTAAATCATGCTTCTACTTATGTTTGCAGTACAAACCTTAGACAGGGTAACACCGTAACCCATAGTGCGAACTCTCGAACGATGCTCCTTCGTCCCTAAAGCTTGAGCTAAACAATCTATCTCTATATCATCATCTTTGACTCCTTGATCTTGCAACTCTTTAATCCTTTCCTATATTATAAAAAGGAATGAGCACAAACACATTAGAAGAATAAAAAGGCTTAAACATCTGAAGTTCACACTTACTAATCTTACCGCTACAGCTTTAGCTTCAGGTTGCCGGAATGAACCATCTTCCTTTGAGTTGGCATCTATCCATACATCTCCTCTAGATACCGGTAGCCCTTTGGCCCAATCATATGGTCGAGAGCCTCCTCCACGATTCAAGATTTGTACACTTCGGTTATGCATGTTCTTTTTTTTATTCTCCTGTCATTCATTACAACACAATAGGTTAGATTACATATAATATAAGTAATTCATTGTAAGAGTATCAAGTGATGAATTTACCAATGCTGAAGCCTCTGTCCTAGATGTGATATAAGCACCCCAATCAGTTGGTGATATACCAGGCGGGATATTTGCCAAGTTCTGAGCCATGGTCAGTTTGTCTGAGTAATATTTCTTGAACAGTTCACGCTTTCTCTTTGCCCACCTCTCTCCTACAATCGAGATGATGTACCTATATAAGATGTCTCTATGGCCCTCTGGAATACAGAAGATAGGCTGCATGTAAATCATCACATAGTGTTAGTGAAAAACATGAAAGCTGACATAATACATCCATAAGACAACGACTTAGGGTAATCTCATGAATATTATCAAATTAAATTGCACTACATGTGATTACCTCGAAATAGGTGTCCCAAACCTTCTGCTTCAGCGACTTATCCACGAGTCTCCAATCCCTGAAATGGATGGGGAGGTATCTGTTTTTCTTCCTACCGGTCCCAAGTACCGACCTAGAAAAGAGAGTGTTGGTCCCCCATCTGCTTAATGCCATTGTAGATAGTTAGCATAATTCTCAACCCATCTGGTAATCCATTTGCAAACACTTCATTTGCGTTCAGATGTTTTTTCGTGATAACACCTTCTGCGTCCACAACTTCAACCTCCCAATACCCATCTATTTTATCTTCCATCTCAACAATCTGCTGGCACGTGGGACCTGTAGACTGCGTACCAACAGCACTAGCATCTTCATCATCCATAACTGTGAAATCAATGCAAATATTAGGAACAAGTTGATCATACAGAATGAAAATCTATGGTAAACCAAACTTATGAAGCATAGAATCTATGGTAAACCAAACTTATCAAGCATAGAATTTCATCATTCATTAAACAAAAACATAATATAACAAAAACATGATATACATATTCATTACATTAGTTTGGTGGTAGGTATAGTAAATTAGTGATTAGTAGTCATATAAGGAGGGCTGGCTGGATTAGGGTTTTCAGACAAAAACAACTCAACAGACAAATTCTCAACTTCAACAACAAGGGGAATATGTGCACAATAACACCAACTCAACAACTAAGCACAAACAAAAGAAGATGAATGTAATATCATAATACAGTAACAAGTGGGAATTTCTAACTCTATCCCACACGAAAAACACTTCCATAAAATTCTACTAAGTTATCAAGAACAATACGCAATAACATCCTAATCAAATTCAGCAACCACACCATCTCTGACAACATTAAAATCATCTATTACATTAAGATTTTGAATAGAAAATGGCAAGCTTTGATGGGTAGAGATCCCTTCATCATCCCCCAACTCATATGAATCTCTTGGTTTTAGATGAATTGGAATACACCACTCTTTCTCAACTTCATCATCAACATAGTACACCATTCTTGCATCATTTGCGCTAATGTATGGTTCATCTGCATCTCGGTCTCCGTTGTCACGAGTGTGACTAAAGTTCAACATGGTAAATCCCAATGCATCTTGTCTTTTCCATGCCGGATTTATGGTATCCGCCCACTTGCATTTGAATAGCGTCGTCATTCGCCCTTCGTAATTCAGCTCCACGATGTCAACCAGTTTCCCATAGTAAAACATGTCACTATGAACTGGATTAGCATCAGCTGCACTAGACACACTAGTAGTGCCGAAGGTGCCTGACACACCGCTATTCTGTGTTTTTAAAGACTCATCTTGATCGACAGTACGAAAACGGTAACCATTAATATCGTATCCATCATAGCGCTTTGCCATTTCATTTGGACCTCTTGCAAGCATCAGTAGGTCCTTGTTGTGCGTTATGCGATCATCATGATTTATCTAATACAACATAATGTAATGTAGAGTTACTATCAGATGAAACTGAAAGTATGTGAAATGATAGAAATTTGGGTTTACACTCACCAAAGCCTTAAACCAATCGACAAATGTTAGATGTACTTCCTTCTCAGTAGCAGTTGCGTTTCTCCTTCTGCTTCCCATCCGCCGTCTAACTTGTTCTTTGCATTGTCTATAATTTTCAGTGTAGTTTAGATTTATAATGTGACAACGAACTAGTAATAAATACTTTCAATTAAATTGTACTTCTTACCGCAGAAAGGGCTCAACTAATGCACAATTGATCAAAACATGCCGATGAGCTTGCAGTTTCTCAGTGTCACTCAGTTTGAAAGGTTTCCCATCACCAAGTGGCTTCCCGACAGAGAACATTACTTCAGAGTCTCCATTTGGATTTACTGGATCTTCTGCAACACGTTTTCCCCGATTGTACTTTGTTGCAATGGATTCATCAAAGTACAATGAAGAGAACGTGAAGATTTCTTCCTTAATCCACCCTTCGGCAATGGAACCCTCCGGCCGGGCCCTATTACCTACAAATGACTTCAATTTACCCAAAAACCTACAAGAGAAGATACTAATCATATAACTGAAAGTGTTTTGCTTAGTTATATTTAAACGTCACGACTACATAGTTAAGTACCTCTCAATTGGGTACATCCATCGGTATTGGACCGGTCCTCCACGTTTCACTTCATCAACTAGATGGAGCACTAAATGCACCATAACTGTGAAGAATGATGGAGGAAATATCATCTCCATGTGACACACTGCCAGTACAAGCCGTTCCTGCAACTTATCTAGCTTTGCAGTCGAATGAACTCTTGAATTTAACTGTTTCATGCATGAACTAAATTCCACCAACGCCTTGGCCACAGGAAAGGGCAGCACATTCCGAACAGCAATTGGCAGAAGATCATGGAGTAATATATGTGAATCGTGAGTTCAAACCAAACATTCTTCGATGTGGCAAGTCAACACATCTTGAAATGTTACTGGCATATCCGTCAGGAAATGAAATTCCTTTCAAAGTTCGAAGCATGATGTCAATATCTTCTTTTCTCATACTGAAAGAAGCGGCTGGACAAGTTTTCCCATCACTAAGTGGCCACAGTTCCTTCCTGATTTTCATCAGTTGCAAGTCCTGTCTTGCCTTCAGATTGTCCTTACTCTTATTTTTGTCATTAAGTAATGTGTACAATAAATTATCGCATACATTCTTCTCAATATGCATCACATCTAAGTTATGACGCAGTAGATTAAACTCCCAGTATGGTAGTTCGAAGAATATACTTTTTTTCTTCCACTGCTCTGCATATGTACCTGGATTCATCTTACCAGTACTAGTGCTCGCGCCAGTTGCATTCCCCTTTCCAAACTGGACTGTTACATTTGCCAGTTGCTCTAATATCTCAGTCCCTGTTAACATCCTTGGTGGTTCGCGCATTTCAACCTTACCATTGAAACGTGACTTCTGAAGGCGGAATCGATGACCAATTGGTAAGAAACGTCGACTACCGATGATACACCATTTCCCACCCTTACTTAGTTTTACCCTTTCTGAATCAAAATTGCACGTGGACATGCCAACCCAGTACCATAAGTATTCCACCCGGACAAGTTGCAAAGCCCCGGATAATCACTTATTGTCCACATAAGCGCTGCTTTTAACGTGAATGTTTCTTTCTTCCACGAATCATATGCCTCAATCCCATCCCACAAAAGCTTTAATTCGTTAATAAGTGGCTGCAGATAGACGTCGAAATCATTTCCAGGCATTTTGGGGTCAGGGATGATACTCGATAACATCAACCCTGTTTGTTTCATACACAGCCATGGGGGGTGTTGTAAGGAATAAGAACAATGGGCCATACACTATAGCTACTACTCATGTTTCCAAATGGATTGAACCCATCAGTAGCAAGCGAGAATCGTATATTTCGAGGCTCACTAGCAAAGCTGGGATATGTCCTGTCAAAATTCTTCCAAGCCTCAAAATCTCTAGGGTGACTGCACAAACCAGCTGCACTTGGCTCAGTTGCATGCCAAACCATGCTTTCTGCCGAATATGTAGACCCATATAGTCGCTTCAATCGTGGTATTAAGGGGAAGTATCGAAACACCTTCTCAGGAATTTGTTTCCTCTTCTTCCCAACTCCACCACCGACCTTTGTTACCTTATAACGAGGCGTATTGCACACTCTACACTTGTCATCACCAATGGCATCACCAGAATACAACATGCAGTCATTAATACATGCATCTATCTTTGTGTAGTTCAGTCCGAGCGCCTTAATGGTCTTTTTGGCATCATAACCTGATTCCGGAAACTTTGCAAAGTCGAATGCCTCCCGGAGCAAATCCAATATCATGGACATAGCTTTCTCACTAATCTTGTGCATGTATTTTATATGATACAAACGCAACAAGAATGACCACTTGGAAAACTTTGTTGCACCATCATATAGTGGTTGTTCACCATCTCTAAGAAGACGACAGAAATCGTCATCTGATTGTGGACTTGGTTGACGTGGAACTTCTCGGTCAGTAATAGGCGGGGGGGATCCTCTTCCATAGCTGAAGATGTCTCAACCCCACTTCCCTCGCACACATTAGGGACACAATCAGTAATCACTCCAAATGCATCGTTTACTAAATGTAGAAAGTTGTCTTGTGCACTGGACATATGCTCTTCCACTATAATTGGTGTAGTGGTAGGAATGACTTGTATCACATCCTCTCCGTGGTGAATCCAATTGGTGTACTCCCTTGGAAATTGTGTATCAATAAGGTGACGCCCATGCATCAGCTCGTTTTTGCCACTTTCTCACTTTACATTTTTTGCAGGGGCATAGGATATGCAACCCATCGGCAGAGTTTGAAAATGCAAAGTCCAAGAAGCTTTCAATTCCGTCCCAATATTCTTGGCGGATTCGAGTTCGAGGCAAAGATATCCAAGACTTATCCATGGATAATCTAAACTCCTAATTTCTGAGGGAAATAGGGAAGTTAGAAAACTCAAATTGGTACCAAGAGTACAGTCCTTTATACCACATGAATTTAGCACTAGCATGCAAGCATGACACAAGGCTCATTTGATTATCAAATCATATAGTAAGTTGGTTATGTATAATAGTATTATTATATAGATCCACTGGATTAGATTATAATATACAAAAATGTGAATACAACCCGTAATTCACAATAACTGAAATCACTATTTAACGGACTGAAAGTCAAAACCGAAGTCCATTTTGCTATTTTGGTCTCTAGAAAATAGAAAATTCAGTATCAATTTGTTAACAGATCATAACAAGTATACATGGGGAAAAGAAAGATGGATCTGAAAAGCATATCCATCACCCTAAAGGCAATAATCTATAGCTAGAAAGTTGATCAACTTCCACCAGCAAAAAAACTGCAGATTCCTAAAAAGCAGGTAATAAAAAAATTAAGCAACACTACAATCAGAAAATCAAGCAAACCAGCTCATCTGAAGGAAATGGATTGGAGATTAGGAAAAACTGACCTCGAGTAAGGAAGACCTATTGCTCGTTTTGTCTTGCCGCCAAGAAATCTGCAGTGGTGGAAGCATAGTTTGAACATGTAGTGGTGAAAGCAGAAATATACAAAAATAAAGTATTTCATGTTCAGGGATGATGAATCCATGACTGTGATTATATCCTTCTGAAATCTGAAACTTATACCCTGCTCTATGATTACCATTTAGGATTAGTGAGTTGAGACTAAAGACGCGAGGTACATTGTAAGGACAATGTACAGAGTCAAGAATTGGAATGGGTGATTCCAAGATGGCAAAGAAAAGCAAGAGTAAGAATCATGTTCCCTCCATAATTACAATGTTGGGAACAAAATGGCATTAGTATTTAGTGAGTTAAGATATATGCCCACTAACAATTCTTGCTACAAGCTGCCTAGAATCTAGATCCATGCCTCCCTATCTAAATAATATAAACCCTCCAATGATTCATACATAACTTCACATGAATATAATTAGCTAGTTCAATGAATTGTGCCCTTAATATGATTGGTGGACAGAAAATGTTTGAATTAGAAAGGGGGGCTTTGTGCTTTACAGAAACTGTCGCCCCTCTGATTGTAGTGAATTAAAATGTGGTTAATGATTAGATGCATATCTAAGAGTGGCTTCAAGAGAAGCATCATGCTTATCCATTATAGAAGAGAAGCAGCAGCACAAGCTCATGTGTAGATGTGATAGGTTTGCGGCTACTGTGATTTAAGTCATAGATTAGCAACGACATCAAACACGGCAACTACTGACCCCTTTGAAATACAGTGAGATTTTGTTACACACAGACAAATTACGATGGGTGGATCGTCGAACAAACATACAATGGATACCCGACTTATAGTCTATAGTCTAAATTGTGCACCCATTCATTCAGCTATGAGAATTTGCGAATTTCATTGTTTGTATTAATATGAGAAACATGGAACACAGCAATACACGAGCTAGCAATGAACACTATCATCCTCCATTGAAAAGAGACTAACAAAAACCACTAATTAGTTCCAGAATCAGAACTCATCCAAAGATCTCAATTTGTTACCTGGTATCGTCGTCGCGTAAGGCTGGGGAGAAGTGCGGTGAACAGATGGCGATAGCGCGGTGAATAGACAATGACGGCGCAGCAGAAGACCTAGGGAAGGAGAGATGAAATTGAGAGGAGGAAAGAAAGGGAAGAGAAGAAGAAACAAGAGGGAGGACTTACCGTCGATCGCTGGTTGTAAGATGGGAAGAACATACGGTGATAGCGCGGTGAATAGATGACGACGGCGCAGCAGAAGACCTAGGGAAGGAGAGATGAAATTGAGAGGAGGAAAGAAAGGGAAGAGAAGAAGAAACAAGAGGGAGGACTTACCGTCGATGGCTGGTTGTAAGATGGGAAGAACAGACGGCGGTCGCTGGTGTCAATCGGATCCTTCCATCGCGCTTCGAAGGAGAGAAATTTTGACTGTCTGAATGGTGAGATCGACGAGAAAGAGGGTTTTGTTCAGGGTTTGTCGGGGATAAATTAAGACATCCACAACAAACTTAGGTTCGATTCAGGTTTGATTCATTTTCGATTCCGATTTGGTTTGATTTATAAAGTATGAGTTTGGTTTGGTCAGTGTTTGTCGCGGATATTGGTTAAATAACCGCGACAGGCTTCTCGCGGATAATTTTGTCGCGGTTAGTTATTCAATAAACGCGACAGGTCAGTCGCGGACAATTTTGTCGCGGTTAGCTTAAGTTATCCGCGACAAACTTAGTCGCGGATGCTATCCGCGACAAATTATCCGCGACAAAAAGATGGATTTTCTTGTAGTGATATATATAAATCCGGGGACGCTTGGATCTTATATTGTGGCTTAGTGCTACATGAATTAGAATTATTCTACATGAAATTTGTGTGTCAAGTAATGCTCTTGTATTAGAGATACAAGCATGAACAATTGTTAAGGAACATATGAGTTCCTAAGCTGAATGTCAAGTCAATAAGTTTTGAGTTCCCACAACATGTGGGGGGAGCTTTTGTGTAAGCTAGTTACCTTTTAAATAAGGTATATGGAAAGATTACTAATGAGACTCAATATAAATTATTGAATAGAAGAAATACTTCTTTTCATTATTTTAAATGTGGGGGTGACTAGTGAAAGTAGTCATCATATTACCTGATGGTAGTCTAGACATATTGTCATAGAAAATATACCATAAGACAACTTCTCTCAAAATAAGAGTTATCATCAAGATAACCTTGCGGATCCGCTAACCAAAGGGTTAAACCGAGAGGTTGTGCACAAGTTGTCAATGGGAATGGGATTAAAGCCCTTGAAATAAAGTTTATTCAAAGGAAAACCCAACCTAGTTGACTGGAGATCCCAAGATCTAGGTTCAAAGGGACAACCTACTTGAATGAACTAGTAGAGTCACTGTGGGGGCAACCCCAACCCATTCCTATAAACAGTGATAATGGTTAAGGATAAGCATAAAGGCTTTTAATGATTCTGAGATAAGGATCACCTATGTTAGAGTGAAGTGGGGCCGCTTCAGGGGAATTGTGGGGGCGCAAATTCCTTAAACTCTCGCAGAACCAGGCAGAGGTTCAGGGCCATATGAACATAACAGTGAGAACAAGATCACGTTAGGAAGGATCCTGTGGGCAGTGTATCATCATCACACGAGCGGCAGGATGTTTCAAGGACATCGCGTCTACCATCTAGCTAGTAGAGTCGGTATGCTTCACAAGGGAAGGTTCAAGGGGTAACACCTACCTATCCTATGCAGGATTTGACCGTTGAGCAAAGTTGTCAGTGTCGTCAGAGTCTTGAGTCCAATTTTCATTCATGTGGGGGACTGTTGGAAAATTTGGTAAACCAAATGGGTTTGTACCATTTTGGGATGTGATTATGAGTGGGTTAAGTAACACCTTTTTGTAAGGTGATTACATATTCGTATTCTCCTACAAGAGAGCTTCGAATCGAGATATAATCCGTCCAAAATGGATTTAAGGTGAATGAGAAATTGATTCTCAAAGTACCTTGGTGGGAAAAGGAGTAATGTGAGAAAGTGGTTTTATACCACATTGCTTAACTAAAGAGTTTGCTCCAGAATTTTCCCCTATAAATACCCACCTATCCCTTCAGTTTTCCACACACCTTCAAATACTGAAATCTCTCTCCCAAAAGTTCTATTCTTCTTCCTTTCTTTTTATTTGTCGGTTCATCTGTTGTCGCTTTGCTCAAGCGTGATTGCGTTCGGCGGTTTTGAAACACCGCTGAAATCGTTGTATCCTGGGAGAAAGACGTCACTGTGTAGGGCGAATCTATCTTAAGGAAACTGTGCAAACACAGGCCTCGATTACAGTTTTCTTTCGATTTGGATTCTATTATGGTTTTCTAATCCGCGTTGAAATTGTCCAACAACTTAAGATAGATTCTTGTTTAATTTTAAACTCGGATTTTAGTTTCTGGCTGAGATACATATCTCCATAGCAGAACAATGATTATTCTGCAATATCTTCCTACGTTCTATTATCAAACGCTAAGGATATGATTGATTTGCTTTCATGTTGGCTAGTTATTGTTATTCTATGATGGATTTATATATTATGTTTTTGTAATTGAGTTACAGTGCTTTGTTGATTCTTTTATTTTTTATGTTAATTGAATCAACAAGATTTATTTTGTAACGTGGGTTGTTACTTGATTGCAATCATGATTTGGTCAATGCATATGTGTATTTACTTTATGAGTTTCTTTTTACGGTTAGAAGCTTAATGGGGGTAATTAGTTGTGTTCCTATTAGCAAGTATATAAGCAAATTCTAATTGCTTGTTTGTTTCATTAAAGTTAGCCAATGACATTTAGTGACGTTTTGATTTTTCATTGTCTCAAGGTTTGCAATTTTCTCTATTGCAGTGTCTTGATATTTGTTGAAATTTAAGGTTAATAACCGTGATATTGCTTTCGATCTCTTTTCAATTAATGGAAAGAATTGGTTCGTTGTTAATTTAGTAATAATATTTGGTGTAATGATTATGTGTTTGATCTATTCGTCTTAGATTCAAACACATATAACATTCTTACTTGAGTTTGTAATTTATTTTGTTTATCATGGTTTTCGCATTCTAACAAGTTTATTGGTAATCTAAGATCTTGGATCTTAGTAATGTATTTACCAATTCGCTTACTTGTTTAGAATCGTTATAAATCCATTTGATACTAAGATTGAATTCTCACACTCGCGTAGCTGTTTGAATTCTATTCTTTGGATCTAGTGTTGGTCTAGTGTGCTTGGGCAACAATCGCTTGGATCTGATGCTGCAATTAATTGCACTATTTCCGTTGGTAGCGAAAATTTGCTTCAAGTTTGAAATGAAATTATTATTCATTTTGATTAAATTATTTCTTTGAATTTGTTCCAAAGAATTAACTTGGGTAAAAGTCGCTTAGATCTGGTGTCTCAATTAAATGGTTGTAAGCAATATTGCTTTAGAACAACCAAATTAATTGAACTAATTCTATTAATAGCGAGGTTTTACTTTGAGGTTTAACTGAAATGGATGTGCATTTTGATTAAATTAATATTCTTTAAATTTGTTTCAAAGAATTATCTTCAATGTGGGTCAAATCACTTTGGATCTGGTGATGCAATTAAACGATTGAAGCAATCTTGCTAAAATCAATCAAATTAAATTGCACTTATATTCCATTGATGCTGATTTTGACATAAGTTGTCTAAATTAGTTGTGTGCTTTAATTGATAGTTATATTTGAATTTAATTCAAACTATTAAATTGGAAGGTTTCTATTTCACAATTTATTAGATGCGATTTACTTACCTTTTGAGATCGATTTTGTATCTAATCTTAATTGGTAATTTAATTGTTTGAAATAGACTTACCTTTTTCGCGCAATGATTTAGCTAAGTTTCCCAAAATCTTTTAATGTATAATTTAAATACTAATTGTGTGGTGTTTAAGTTTTATTATGGGATTTTGTATGCCTTAATTATGGTTTAATTGTGGAATTAATTAAGGTATTTAAATTAGCATTATTTGGTTGCTAATTTGGATGACTCGTAATTATTTCTTGTAATACAAGTTTCAACACTATGGTTATGCATTTGTGTTGAATCTTTGTATTTTGATCAAACTCGCTTTGGATCTGGTGATGCAATTAAGTGGTTTGAATTGATTTTGATTTAAAAAAAAACAAATTAATTGCACTAATTCCATTAGTAGCGAGATTGATCTAAATACTTGATTTGAAATATTTGTGGAAAATCAATGTTTGGTACATTGGATTGACTTTGTGTCAAATTGTAAATCCTTGGTGGTTGGATGGTTCAATTGGGGCTAGAAATCTTGAATATGATTCTTTGTGAATCAAGTCGATAATGTATGTTTCTTGTGGAAACATGACAAACAATTCAACAAGTGTTGAATAGTGAATGATTTCTCTTGTGAAGATCATTAAATGACTCTTGTTGTGGTGTTGTTGAAAATACCTAAGAGTGTGATGGTTAATCATGTTGATAACCAAATAAATTCATTGTATTAATTTCGAGAAATGGCAAAAGAAAATGATATTTATTTTGTCCACATTTAGTTTTGGCTTGGCAAATGCTCTCCTTAATATGTGAAAGGAGATATACGGTCATGTATACCGTAAAATGTTTGAGGACATTCATAAGTTCATGACATGTTGAACAATTGGTCAATGAGTTGTACAATTGTGTAATCTTATTGGCACAATCAAAGAATGGTAGAAAAATTCTTACATCTTTTATATGAAAATCAAGGACGCTTGATTTTTATATAATTAGGTGGTGGTACTAGACCATATATATAAATTCGGGGACGCTTGGATCTTATATTGTGGCTTAGTGCTACATGAATTAGAATTATTCTACATGAAATTTGTGTGTCAAGTAATGCTCGTGTATTAGAGATACAAGCATGAACAATTGTTAAGGAACATTTGAGTTCCTAAGCTGAATGTCAAGTCAATAAGTTCTGAGTTCCCACAACATGTGGGGTGAGCTGTTGTGTAAGCTAGTTACCTTTTAAATAAGGTATATGGAAAGATTACTAATGAGACTCAATATAAATTATTGAATAGAAGAAATACTTCTTTTCATTATTTTAAATGTGGGGGTGACTAGTGAAAGTAGTCATCATATTCCCTGATGGTAGTCTAGACATATTGTCATAGACAATATACCATAAGACAACTTTTCTCAAAATAAGAGTTATCATCAAGATAACCTTGCGGATCCGCTAACCAAAGGGTTAAACCGAGAGGCTGTGCACAAGTTGTCAATGGGAATGGGATTAAAGCCCTTGAAATAAAGTTTATTCAAAGGAAAACCCAACCTAGTTGACTGGAGATCCTAAGATCTAGGTTCAAAGGGACAACCTACTTGAATGAACTAGTAGAGTCACTGTGGGGGCAACCCCAACCCATTTCTATAAACAGTGATAATAGTTAAGGATAAGCATAAAGGCTTTTAATGATTCTGAGATAAGGATCACCTATGTTAGAGTGAAGTGGGGCCGCTTCAGGGGAATTGTGGGGGCGCAAATTCCTTAAACTCTCGTAGAACCAGGTAGATGTTCAGGGCCATATGAACATAACAATGAGAACAAGATCACGTTAGGAAGGATCCTGTGGGCAGTGTATCATCGTCTACACGAGCGGCAGGATGGTTCAAGGACATCGCTTCTACCATATAGCTAGTAGAGTCGGTATGCTTCACAAGGGAAGGTTCAAGGGGTAACACCTACCTATCCTATGCAGGATTTGACCGTTGAGCAAAGTTGTCAGTGTCGTCAGAGTCTTGAGTCCAATTTTCATTAATGTGGGGGACTGTTGGAAAATTTGGGTAAACCAAATGGGTTTGTACCATTTTGGGATGTGATTATGAGTGGGTTAAGTAACACCTTTTTGTAAGGTGATTACATATTCGTATTCTCCTTCAAGAGAGCTTCGAATCGAGATATAATCCGTCCAAAATGGATTTAAGGTGAATGAGAAATTGATTCTCAAAGTACCTTGGTGGGAAATGGAGTAATGTGAGAAAGTGGTTTTATACCACATTGCTTAACTAAAGAGTTTGCTCCAGAATTTTCCCCTATAAATACCCACCTATCCCTTCAGTTTTCCACACACCTTCAAATACTGAAATCTCTCTCCCGAAAGTTCTATTCTTCTTCCTTTCTTTTTATTTGTCGGTTCGTCTGTTGTCGCTTTGCTCAAGCGTGGTTGCGTTCGGTGGTGTTGAAATAGCGCTGAAATCGTTGTATCCTGGGTGAAAGACGTCCTTGTGTAGGGCGAATCTATCTTAAGGAAACTGTGCAAACACAGGCCTCGATTACAGTTTTCTTTCGATTTGGATTCTATTATGGTTTTCTAATCCGCGTTGAAATTGTCCAACAACACAAAGATCGTATCGTCAAAGACCATGTAACTCATTGACATGTCTTTCAACATGCTCAAATAAAATAATTTGAAATCTTATGTTATTTGAACATAACATAGTATATGCTTCAATTGAGTGAGAGTAGAGTATAATCTTGCCAAAATATTTATTGATAGATGAATCAAGTCTTATAAGACTAGCAGGATTCATGAGTGCTCTTGTTGCACTAAGATACGGTACTTCAGGACAAAATGATTCTTACTTTACTGATGTATATTGACATCTACTCATATATAATGATCTTACTACCATCAAGGTATTTATGGACAATATGTATCCATATCGAAATTTTCAACATGTAGGTAGTGTATCTTTGTTGATAAACAACAATCATGTTTGAGAGATGCTAAATCTGCAAGTGATTTGCAATGATATTGTTTCATATCTTTCATCTCAAACTCTTTAATCAAATAGCTAATTTCTTTGAGAAACTCTTCACGAGTCTCAATAGCTAATCAAATAGATAATAAGATGATAACTTCTTAACCTTCAGAAATAAAGAAAACACATTTTCAAAACAAAAGAAAGTCATAGAAATTTTGATACAATATATTTAAAACCAAAAAAAAAAAAATAATGATAAAATTCAAGTATTAAATATTAAAAAATATTTGGTATACGAAATATATCATTTTTTCTCAATCTCATAATTCGTATGACGTCAATTCAATATGATTGAATACTGTTCACATGAACTTGACTTATTGTTTGCATTTAGCAAAATGAATTTCCGGAAATTTCATATACGCATATATGTCATTATTAGACAAACTATACATATATATTGTAATGACATCCATCAAAGATAAATATTTCCCTTCACAAATTGCCAGACTAATCATATAATGAAAAGTTGTTGCATCCACCAAATGAAAATACGTTTCATCATAACCAATAGTATATACCTTTTTGTCATTGTACAAAACCTTTCAAAATGAGATGTCTTATAACCCACAATTTTATGATTTTCATTATAATCGCAGTGAGATAAATATATATGTCTCATTTGCTTACATCTTCATGTGTAGAGACTTTTTATATAAAAAACTTTTCATTTTTATAGGGAACATAATATTATAGCGATCATTTTTCCATTTTGGCCAATCATTTCTTTCTTTGCATGCATTAATGAATTTGGCTCATGATCCTCATTTTCGCTTATCAAATTTAGCGCTGCATTGTAATAAATTTTTCCATCAACGTTGACTTCATCATGTTTCCAAAGTTTTTCATCAAAAACATAATTAACTGATATATTTTTCATTCATAATTATCAGGTATCTGATGCTCTTCAGGAGCATATGTATTTGTTTGATTACCCTCAATTTTGACCATCTTAATTTAAAGCTCCTTTCATTTTTTTTTAGGATTTATATCTTTGGAATCGATTGATTTTTCATGCTTCATGAGTGCTTTAGACTCATTTGTGTTTTTACTAATAAGAAAAACACTTATGTCAGAGCAAATATAGTTGGCATAAAATATTTATTTTATGTCACAATTTCGGGTCGTTAAAACATCTGGCAGTTGATCAACTCAACTTTATTAATAAATTATCTTTGTGAACTTTAAGTTCATATTGTTCAGTGCGAGGATCAAAATGAGATAATGATAATTCATTCCAACGAATCTCTTTGCCCAACATTTGATTTTTCCCCCTAATGTTGAGAAATTTGAATCACAAAATGATGTGTTCATCTAAACGAGTCATCTATAATCTCCAGACAATAGTGTAAATATTTCACTATCAACGAAGACTCGTACCCAACATATATAATTTCTCAATCTCTATTATTGAGACTGATCTTAATGAATTGTGGTGGAGCAATTGAGATGTATATATCACATCTAAATATTTTTATATGGGAAATGAGATTTTGACCCAAAACCAATTATATAACGGGGGGCTCATTATAACTCTTTGGCATAATGCGACATGTTTTCACCTAGAGAAACATATATATAAGATAATGAGAATATTTATTCTCAATGGCGTATTTCACTTATTGGATAATCATAAAAATATGCTCATAATTAAAACTAGTTTTTTTGCCGGCCCGTTGGTCGGGGCCAAGTGGTTATTTTATGTTCTTAAAATTTTAATAATTACAATTATTTAATATGATTTTTAATATATGTGAAGAGCAACGCTAAATTAATTACATAATTTTTTAAATATTTGTTAATAAATATGAATGATTGGGAGTTTGGACCTATTTTAAAATTGAATAAATTATATTATTGTGACATCTTTAAATTACTTCCCTCAACCCGGTTAATCACTATACGTAACTAAATCATCATATTTTATCAGTTCTACTAATATATTAAAATTAAATAAATTATATAATGAGATATCTTTCAATTACTTCCTTCAACCCGATTTATCGCTATAAGTATATTGATTACTAAATCATCACATTTTTATCAATTTTACTAATATTCAAATTAAATAAATTATTTTTAATAAAAAGGATTTGATAAAATTATTAAAAAAATAAGAAAAATCTAGTGATTGAAATGCTAAATTTAATACAAATTAGATAAATATTTAATCCAAATTATTATTTATTAATCATATTATAAATATTTTGTTAAGTGCATTTGTGCATTAAAATAAAAACTGAAATGTTGCAAAAAATGAAGAAGAATTGGAGTTATCAAGTTGACATATAAAAATTATAAATTAAATGAAAATGTGAGAAATTTTATAAAAATAATTGGAGGGGGGGAGTTAGACATGGGAGAGAGAGCCCCTATTCAAAAACTAATTTTTTTACTGTCAAACAATTAACAAAAAAGAAATAAAATTTCAATTTGATAGAAGCCTACAATTAAGGAGAAGGTTGGATTTGGGTACCCACTTTTAAAATCCTTAGTATTGTATAGTAAAGATAGAAGTATAATTACAATAGTAGATAATGATATATTTTTTATCTATGTTTAGGGACAATATATATAGATGAAAAGAATTCAAAATAAGTTTTTAAAGATAATATAGATATAAATATATGATACAGTGGCGAAGAATGTAGAATTATCAATTTTGTATATAATGATGAAAAATAATGAATTAGAATGTGTGGCTAACCAATATATAGGAAAATCACTATTTTAATTTCCTAGTAGGAGAGAACACGTTTTTTATCTAACTTCAATGAATTATTAAATATAAAAACTACCCAGGAGAGAGAAAATCGTTATGGGAATTATTTGGCCCTTTTTTTTGGTGGTGTGGGTTGTTAATTGGGTTGTTTAATTAATTATGGAAATGAAAAATAAAAAGAATAAAAAGAAAATTTTTGATTGGTGGAATCCCTACATTCAAGGAGAAGAAGAATAAAAGGGGTGGTGTTTTATAAATGCATATATATATTAGTAGATGATTGAGCTAATCTTCTCGCGAATTGGATGTTGCGAGTATATATCTAGACATGTGAATGTCTAGTTGATGCATCAATTAAAATATCAAGATGGATAATATGATAGGTGTATCTTATGGATCCAAATATCACCCTTAATTCTTTAGGTAAGCGATTCATTGCTTATTTTTGTCAATAGTTATCCAATAATCAACTTAGATTGATGTGTGTGGAATGTTTCAAAATTAACCACATATATTCTCAATTCGCATAATTGTAGAACCGGGATGGTCTAACCGGTTATGCCAAATAATTTTGCCAGGAGAAGTAAACTTTTAGTTTACATTTGTGTTCCAGCCCTGTCGCCTGGGACAATAAGGGAGCCGACCCGATCGCCGTGGAGACTCTGAATCGCCTCGCAAAGTATGAAAGAGGGTAGTAATCAGAACGTGATGTGAAAATGGAAAGGGGAATGAGGTAGCGAAGCGTACCTAGGGATTATTCCCTAATTTTGGTCGTGTCCTACTGTCTGCTCCTTCCTTCTGCATTTATAGCCTGGCAGGTCTGCCAAGACCGTTAGGCAACGGTACGATGCTCAGCAGATTAGTGCCACGTGGTACTGAATCCTGACCGTCGCTTGGTGAAGACGAAACCCTCAGGATTGGTCCACGTGGTCTTTTAGAGTTTTTAGGAATGATGGGCGCGCCGTCGCCCCAGGGCTTTTCCTGGGCTTGCGCGCTTGGGCCCACTCCTTAGACGACTTTAGGGTATCTGCTCGAGCAACCCTCGCCTGAGGCGTTGACTCTCCTTTCTTGATGGATCCTTTTACCCATTGGGTTACCCGATCCAGGGTGGCCCATCATGAGCCCCCAAGTCCGCCTGTATACTTGTCGCCAAGGATACCGGCGGATTTTCTCTATCCGTCGCCTGTTGCATCCAGGGAACCCTACCTTCGTTACAGCCGAGGGGCCTTCTAGTCTTTTCCCTTTTACTAGCCTTTAGTTTGATCATTGCCTATGAAGTAGCCCCCTAGTCCGTTATAGGCGATTACCCAATCACCGCTTCCTCGGCTTGCGTCTCCAAAACGCTTCCCTTCTTCCGATGCTGATGACACTCGATTTGACGTGATTTTCATCCCCATTAAACGACATTTCATTCCCCTTTGATGCCATTCTGATGAATATTTGGTGAAAATGTGTTTATTATGTAATTCTAGGCTCCTAGTGCATACATTGTCCATTTATTGGCTATTTTTACTCTTTTTTTGAGCTTTTATGTTGTTCCTCCAGGTTACCACATTATAGAGGACTCTCTCACGAGTCCAGCGCTTCAAACGGGGACCAAATCGGAGTTCAAACGGAGCGGGAATCATCGAAACAAGTTGGAGCTGGTTTTTAACTAACATTTTCGGCGAAAATCTGGTGATGTTTTCGGTGAAAATCTGGTGATGTTTTCGGCGAAAATTCCTTTAAAAATCCGGGCAGAAACCCTAATTTTCAGCCTTTTCCAACTTGTAAAGGGTTTCTGGGGTTATATATAGACTTTTTGAAGCCAGATTAGATACACACGAATTTTGGCTGATTAGACAAGACCTTAGGGTCCATAGATAGAGTTTAGAGAGTTCGAAGAATCGTGGAGAGATCGTGACACCATCCCTTCGATCTTGAAGACTCGGAGCTAGGATTGTAGTCTACCGGAAGATCGAAGTTCTGCCGGAGTCATCTTAATTAGGTTTTTCAGATACTTTTCTGTTCTTCCTTTGTATGATGAACTCTATCTTTGTCTTTGATTCTTTTGTGATGAACATGAGTAGCTAAACTCTTAGAGCTTAGACTAGATGAACCCTAAGTGACCCAGGGCTCTAAAGCGGTCACGGATCGGCGGTGATTAGATTCAAAGTTTAATCAGTTTCTCTTTCATGTTTGATTTGTTCTTCATTGTTCATGTTTCTTGTCTGGATTGATCACCTAGATTAGATTCTTGTTAAGCTAAGGATAGAAGCGAACGCTCGCCTTACTTTAAAACATCAAATTGAACAATTAACCTTATAATTGGAGTGTGCCTTTCGTAGGAACCGATTAGGGTTAATCCACTGCAAGAGTAACTCATAAATCGTTAGTAATTCCACCAGTTAAGTTAAGTCGTTGCGAGAGGCGACCGTACCCGGGCGGCTAATTAATCTTGGTAGCTAGAACGGATAGAGCGAACGTTCGCCGGTCTTAAACCTAAGGGTTAGGAGTTATGGTGGTGTCTTAGAATTGATTGAATGAGAATTGAAATCCGCTGATCTGTTGATTGCCTATGCTCTGGTGAACGAAGGGGGATTCGAAGTCTAAGTTCGTCTGTCATCTCTGTTTTCAACCCTAATTTCCAATCTGCTTTTAGTTTCAATTTTTAATTTCTCTGCATTTCTTAGAATTGGAATTCGTGGAACTCACACCACGCACGGAGTGTTTAAACCTGAGTAATTTGCCAGCTTATTTGAGTAGTCGATCATTAGAAGGCCCGTGGAATACGATCTAACATAGCTTTTGTTAGCTTTGTTAGTTATTTGTTTGAACCAGCACAACGACAGGTTCATCAGATGCCAACAACTCAAAGGTCCTTTCAACCGTCGCGTCGTTTCCATTTACCGATGTAAGCCACTCAAGAGTCTCCACTTCCCCTTTATAAGATGCCTTGGTCCTGCATTCTCCTTCTTCCTTCTCTTTCATCCAGCCTTCTCATTTGACCCCAGTTTGTCTTTCTCAGCCGTCTGTTCTTCTTCCCCTGTTTTTCCTTCCTTGCCTTTCCGATCCCTTGTAATCCTTCCTCGCATTTTCGATGTCCGACGACCTTGACTACCCCTCAGATGTTCTGGTATGTTATCCCGTTTTGCTTAAATCTTTTCTTACAGTTGCTTCTTCTGTCTTCTAGCTTCTTCCTATATAGGGTCCTTTGTATATTAGTCCCCCTTTTATCATTCCACTCAACCATGTCACCCTCTTCGACTGATTCTGTAAAAACCGCCTCTGATTCATCTCTGGAGGTCCTTCAAGATTTACCAGACCCTTCCGAGCCCCGGGAATGGGCATGCATCAGTTTGGGTTCATCCCTAGCTTCCGTTCTTGGTCCGTGGATATGTCCGCACCCATCTCCGACCAAGGCTACAGCGTCCGGCCGGGAAGGACATGTGGTACGACGGTATTGGCCGAGATCACTACGTCATTGGACTAGGCTACTTCCCTTATCTTTCCGCGACTACCGTATGCGCCATACTCCCTAAACTTTTTCTTCCTACCTACTGGTACAACACCGCCTCTTCCTACTTGTCAACCATCGGGAATTGCCCTGAAGGTTGGCATGGGGTATGGACTGAAAGCTTCACCAATGGACTGTGTTTTCCTCCTTCCCCCTTTGTTGTGTCTTTACTTCAAAATCTAAAAGCCTCGCTTGGCGCTTATACCACGACTTTATGGTCTGTAATAGCTAGTTTTGAGATCTCTTGCCAACGCGAGAAGGTTACTCCCACTCCTCGCCTCTTCTCTCTGATGTACAGTGTAAAACATAACACCAACAGCCTAAGTTTCGTGAAGCGAGACATGTATAAAAATGTGGGGATGCGAAAAACGGTAAAATCGCATCCCACATGGTACCACGCTTTCTTTTACTTTAAACCCTCTCTAGAAGACACCTGGGTGACAGCTCTTCCGTCTCACTGGTCGTGGGGTACGCTAATAATTTTCCACGTGGTCGTTCGGCCACCGCAGAGGAGCGACAAATCCTGTCGCTTGTAAACAGAGAGACTTTTTATCTGAACGACCCCCTACCTTGAGCCGCGTTTTGGCGATGCTCCCCGGAGGTAGATGGGACTCCTCCATTTTACTTATATCCCTGTCCGTCCATGCTTCCTCTAATTTTTCTTTAACATTTTTTTTCTTTTATATACTTTTTCCTGATCCTGATTTTTTCTTATGTAGGTATGACGGACATCTCAAATGTGCTGATTAGCACCTTCGCCCGAGGAGCCATACACACGACTCAACCTCAAACTGAGCCCCCTCCAGAGACTGAGCATCCACCACCCTCTCTAAAGGAAAAGGGGAAAAATGAGGGAACCGTCGCCTGTGACTAAACCGTCCAAGCGACGTAAGTCACCTACCACCGAACCTTCAGACCCCATCCTTGTTGAGGAAGATACCCCTCTGGAGCCAATGACGTCCCCTCAAAGAAACACCATTACAGATCCCGTCGTGCTGCCTTCTACTGATCAAAACGATGTCGGGTATCGTAATGATGAGTCTAAGCTTCCGCCACCTCCTCCAGAAACGAAGACTCGGGCCTCAGTTGAGCGAGAAACCATTTCCTTCATTCAAGATGACTCGCCCCTATCGCCTCATAACGACGAAGAATGTCGCCGCACCTTGTCACATCGGGTTCTGACGGATTTCCTTTCTCCTGACTATGAGAAACCGGTAGGCTATTTTCCCGTCGTGTACCCCAGCGGACTCAACTATCAGTAGATGTGGCACGCGATATTGCGGAAGAGCTGACTTCTGGGGTCTTGAAAGGTCTGGATGATGTGAAGGTCGGTGACTTCAATCCTGCCATGGGAAACGTCTATGTGAAGCACCACGAGGTTAGCTGCTGTCGCGTAATTCCGCCATATGCATATAGTGTATTCATATATCTAGTGCACATAATTCGCCTTTTACTTTTTGTGCTTAGATGCTGCTGGCCTTGAGCGTCACTGACAAATCGTGTGAACTGCTAATGCGCAAGGCCCGCAAGCTTTGGGATGACCACGCGATTCTTCAGCAGCGCCTGGACACCGAAGAGGTATGCACTCCACACTCTTTTGCTCCTTTGTTGTTTTTTTTTCGAGGAGTTGGGTTTTATAACCTTCTGCTTAATTATATGCAGTCCGCTCATCAGTCTACCAGGAGTGAGTTAGCCCACCTGAACGAGGCCCGTTCAAACCTTCAGCATGACTTTGCCGAGGCTAATTTTGTTAAGGAGCGCTTGACTCAGGAGCTGTCGTCTTGTAAATCCCACATCACCCAACTGGAGAAAAGTTTGGAGGAAGCCAAAGACGCCGCCTCCTCCTCTGCCAAGAAGTTAGAAGATCAGGAAATCCTCCAAGGGCAGATTCGGGAACTGACCAAGGAACGAGTTGCTGCCGTTGCTGCCCAGAACCGCGAGCCTGGGCACTTGAAACGCATACTCCAATTAACTGAAGAGAGAGATAAGGCCAAGAGACTAGCCCATGCGATGACCGTGGAGAAGGATAGGGCCTTAAAGAGCGTTAAGGAGACTGAGGCGCTCAGTGCTCGTCAATACTTGACTGCCGTGGCGCTGATCCGGAAGTCTACCTGTGATTATGACTGCCGTTCGCCAGAAACTGCAGCCGTCGTCGAACCTAACCCTCCATTCTGCCGTCGCGAGTTTCTGTCAGTTGCTTTCTGTATGTATGATGACACTAGAATTGACGTGATTATCAGCCTCATTTAAGCGACATTTCTTTGCTTAAGACATGGTTTTTAGGGTAGAATAACGAATATTCAATCAATTGCCCTATCTCTGCCATTTGTGTTACCTTGGCCCGTTTCGGGTCTATTTGATGGTTTTCTAGTGTTTTTACGTAAGCACAGGTTTTTGCCGTCAAATAAAGTAACCTTTGGGTGTGTCTGAAGCGTTGGAACCTCGAGGAATTGAACCGGAATCAGTCAAAGAAGCCATTCAAGTTCGAACAAATCCTGCCCAGTTTATACACATATTTTCGGCGAAACTACCCTTTGGTTTTCGCCGAAAATGGAAGAAGAAACCACTGGCCGATTGAGAGGAAGGTTTCGGCGAAGATACCATGGAGATTTTCGCCGAAACCGTAGGAAGGAATCAACCGCTTCAAGTATGAAGAAATTTTTGCCGAAATCACTCTACTATTTTCGGCGAAAATTTCAGTTCAAATCAGGAAATCTCGGGTTAATATAAATAGAGAACTCGGCGGCTGATAAAAGGGATATATCACTTTTTTACAACTGGAACAGACACAAACGAGACAGAGAGAGAGGCAGGGCGAGTAGATAGAGTTCGAGGAGCAGGAACGGATCGTGACGCCATCCATCCATCTCGGAGAGCCAGTGCGAGGAGTTGAAAATCCAGCAGATTTGAGCTGCCAGGAAACATCGAAATTAGGTTTTGCAGTTCTTCTCTGTTTTCCTACCTGAGATGTATTTCTTGTCTGTCTTCGATTCTGCTGTATTGAGTATGAGTAGATAAACTCGTGTAGCTTAGATTAGATGAACCCTAAGTGACCCAGGGCTTAAAGCGGTCACGGATCGGCGGTGATTAGATTCGAAGTTCATTCAGTTTCATCTTGCATGTTTGTTTTGTTCTTCATTGTTTATGTTTCTTGTCTGGTTTGGCCACCTAGATTAGATTCTTGTTAAGCTAAGGATAGAAGCGACCGCTCGCCTTACTTTAAAACATCAAATCGAACAATCAACCTTATAATTGGAGTGTGCCTTTCGTAGGAACCGATTAGGGTTGATCCATTGCTAGAGTAACTCATTAATCACTAGAATTTGCACCAGTTAAGTTAAGTCGTTGCGAGAGGCGACCGTACCCGGGCGACTAATTAATCGTGGTAGCTAGATTGGATAGAGCGAACGTTCGCCAGTCTTAAACCTAAGGGTCAGGAGTTATGATGGTGTCTGTGAACTGAATGAACTAGAATCGAAAATTGCTGGTCTGTGACTGTTGTTGCTTTGGTGATCTAAGGGGAATTCAAAATCTAAGCTTGTCTGTCATCTTTCTAGTCAATCTTCAATCTTTCTTCGGTTTAATTTTCATTTCTTTTATTTTTGCATTCTTAGTATAGAAGTCGTGGAACTCACACCACGCACAACTTGTGTTTGAACTTGAATTAAAACTGTCAACTCCCTGGAGTAAGGAAGTAGAGGAAACCCCTGGAATACGATCTGCTATAGCCTTTTATTAGCATTAGTAGTTATTTGGTTGAACGCATCACAACGACACGTTCACCGAATTGGCGCCGTTGCCGGGGACTTCTTCTACTTTGTTGAAAGAAGAGTTGGCACTTTTATTCTTCTACCTCTCCATCTTTCATTTTTCATCACACTTCGATTTTACACCGGTTGTGTTTGTTTTTGTCTCGTGCAGATCGTAGCAGGTACAAAAGCAGATCACTTCCGTTACACCTTCCTTTACCACAATGGTTACTTTTAAGAGTGTTGCGGACTACAGTAAACCGCGCGCATCTAACCTCCGTTCACCCATCACCGTGCTTACTAATGACGATGATCCCGACTATGAGATTCAGATTCCTCTCTTGGAGCTAATCTCTAGGGACATACAATTCGAGGGAAGACCAGATGATAATCCCTGCACACACATAACCAACTTTTTGGTTGTCTGCGACACCTTCAAGTCTGGGAATCTCAATAAGAATGCATTATATCTCCGAGCTTTCCCGTTTTCTCTCAGAGGTGCAGCTAAACAATGGCTTAACAGCAAACCGCCAGGTCATTACACTGAATGGGAGACGTTAGCTCAAGATTTTGTTGAAGAATACTTTCCTCCCGCAAGAACAACTGCTTATAGAGACCGCATCTCCAGGTTCACACAGAGAGAGGATGCAAGCCTGTATGACACTTGGAACGAATTTCAGTCTCTTCTCTTCGACTGCCCTCACCATGGGTATGAACGGAGACAGCTGGCTGACTTCTTTACTCAAAGGGAATGCGCAAGGAATCTGCAAACTGGGTCAACACCCTAGCTGGCGGAGATTGCACCGCTCTCACTCCTCAGGATGCTCTCCTGCATTTTGCTGACTGCGCATCGAAATCTAGAAACTGGGAGAGGCATATAGAAGGAACCAAGAGTCAGAACCAGAGTCAGATAAATGTTGCAGAGCAGATCAAGGCAGAAGTTCAAAAGCATCTGCAAGCAGCTGGTATCCCTCTCGACTCTCCGTCAGCTACCGTCTTTTCGGTTGACTGTGGATGGTGTGGATCATGTGCTCATAGCGGCGGAAGTTGCCTCAATTTCGGTGCAGCAGAAGTCTTGTCTACTGAGGAGGTAAACTTCATTGATCAAGGTTTTGCCAACAATCAGAAAGGCTATGCCGGTTACAGAAACTACGTGCCACGGAAGCAAAGCAACCGGTTGGTAGATCCTTATTATAGACCTCCGGGATTCATTGGAGGGCAACACCAGTTTCAGGCAAAGCCGTGCTACAATAGAGATATGGACTATGAGAGGAAGTTTGATCAGATCATGAGCCGACTTGACGACCATGACATTCAGTTAAAAGCCCAAGCCGCACTTAATCAAGGAACAAAGGCTCAAACCCAGAGGATAGAAGACGCGGTACTCAATATGGCGAAACTTTTTGCTAGCAATCCTTTCCTTAATCCAGAGGCATTTCAAGCAGACTCTGATATAAGGAGTGAACACGCTCAAGCTATTACCACTAGGAGCGGCAAGCAAACAACTGATCCGGAAGCTCGGAACTTGACATGATACCAGATCCTAGTGCTGCCATAGATATGCCAGAAATAGAAGATATCACAGAAGAGGAAGAAGAAGCACCTGCTCCTCCTCCGCCGCCCAAGACAGCCCCTGAACCTGTCTTGGCGCCATATGTACCTAGGATTCCTTTTCCAAAAGCTGCAAGGAGCACAGCCAAGGATCATGACACTCAGTATAAGAAATGGTACAATGTTCTTAAGACTGCAGAAATCAAGATACCAGTGACGGACGCTGTAGAGATTATACCACCACTTGGGAAGTTCTTTAAAGACCTCGTGAAGAAAGTGAATAGTGGCGAGGTGTACTCTATCACGCTCACTAATGAATGCGTATCTATTCTAGGTGCGCCATCTCCCATTCGACAGCCGCCACCACCCCCAGCTAAGTGTCCTGATCCCGGTTCTTTTACATTACGTGCATTATTAATGGCATTCAAATTGATCGCAGCCTGGTTGATTCTGGTGCTTCTATTAATGTTATGCATGTCTATCTATATGAAAAGCTGAATCTAGGGAAATTAAAACCGATTACTCTGCATCTCGTTTTAGCCGATAGGTCTGTCAAACGGCCTAGAGGTATAATAGAAGATGTAACTGTTTGCTGTGGTCCGTTTACTATACTGGCAGACTTTGTTGTTCTAGATACTCGTGAGCTAGACGGAAACACTTATCCTAGGTCGACCTTTCTTCGCAACTGCTGGTGTGAATATAAATTGCAAACAAGGCTTATTAACTCTAAGCGTAGGTCAAGAGAGTGTTGAATTCTGCATTAAAGATAGCATGAGATATTCTATTGCTCAAGATGATAAATGCTATGCTGTTGATCCCTTAGAGACGGCCTCGGCCGACCCCTTTACTAATGCTTTATCTAGTGATCCGCTAGAGTTGTGTTTGATTTCAGGGATTGATAATGCGTTAGACGACCCAGAGCAGCGCTTATGGCAAGATGAGCTAGATGAACAACAGGCAACATTCACACCCTTACATGCGCCTCCACACATCGAAGCAGCTTCGAGTCGGATTACTACTTCATATGAGAATCCACCAGAACTTACTCTGAAGGAGCTGCCTGACCACTTAGAGTACGCATTTCTGGGAAAGGATCGCCAGTTACCTGTCATTATCAATGCGAATCTATCTCCCGAGCAGAAAGAGCAACTGATTGGGCTACTCAAGAAGCATGTCCGAGCTATTGCCTGGCAGTTGGCAGACATCAGAGGTATCTCTGAAACCTTCTGCAAACATCGGATAGTTGTTGATGAAGAATTCAAACCCGTCAGACAACCGCAACGCCAACTTAACCCTCAGATGCAGGAAGTCGTAAAGAAAGAAGTACTCAAGCTTCTAGATGCCGGTATCATCTATCCTATAGCCGACAGTCCTTGGGTCAGTCCAACTCAAGTTGTTCCGAAGAAAGGAGGAATCACCGTCATCCCTAATCCAAAGGGTGAACTCATTCCCACCCGAACAGTTACAGGATGGAGAGTCTGCATTGATTATCGACGACTAAATGATGCCACCAAGAAGGATCACTTTCCACTGCCGTTCATTGATCAGATGCTTGAACGATTGGCTGGTCATGAATACTACTGCTTCTTAGATGGAATGTCCGGTTACTTTCAGATCCCATTGAGCTCACTGATCAAGAGAAGACAACCTTCACATGCCCGTTCGGTACGTTTGCTTATCGTCGTATTCCCTTTGGATTATGTAATGCTCCCGCTACTTTTCAGAGATGCATGCTTGCAATATTTGGAGATCTGGTAGAGAATGTGGTAGAGGTGTTCATGGATGACTTCTCTGTCTATGGAGATTCATTTTCAAAGTGTTTGGCTAATCTGGATAAGGTGTTAGCTCGTTGTGAGGAGACTAACCTAGCCCTTAGCTGGGAGAAATGTCACTTCATGGTTACAGAAGGTATTGTTCTTGGCCATAAAATATCTAAGACAGGTATAGAAGTCGATCGTGCCAAGCTTGAGACCATTGCCAGTCTACCACCGCCGACCTCAGTCAAGACAGTTCGAAGCTTCCTCAGGTCATGCTGGATTCTACCGGAGATTCATCCAAGACTTCTCCAAGATCGCTCTACCAATGACAAAACTACTTGAGAAAGATGCTCCGTTCGTCTTTGACAAAGCCTGTCTTGAAGCCTTTGAGACTCTGAAGACTCAACTGACCACCGCACCGATTCTTACAGCACCAGATTGGAATCTCCCATTCGAGATCATGTGCGATGCTAGTGATTTCGCCGTTGGCGCAGTTCTTGGTCAGAGAAAGGAGAAGAAATTTCATCCTATCTACTTTGCGAGCAAGACACTCAATGATGCTCAGAGAAACTACACTACCACGGAGAAGGAACTCCTAGCTATCGTTTTCTCCTTTGATAAATTTAGACAGTATCTGGTTCTCTCACATACCATCTCTACACAGATCATGCTCCCTGCGCCATCTTTTAGCTAAGCAAGATTCGAAGCCACGTCTCATCCGGTGGATCCTTCTCCACCAAGAATTCGACATAGAAATTAAAGACAAGAAAGGAGCAGAGAACTTAGCAGCAGACCATCTTTCTCGACTCGAGGAATCACAAACAGGTAAGTCTGCTACCCCTATCAATGATTCTTTCCCTGACGAGCTGTTGCGTGTTAAGACGTATGAACAGGTTAACAGCATAGCTATTGAGCCCTGGGCAATCCCTCACGCTCAAGATTTGAGTAATGCTACGATTCGGAAGAGCCATGGTATGCTACCCTGGCCAATTATCTTTCTCACGGCATTACCCCTCCTGAGCTGGATTATAATGCACGTAAGAAATTGCTTAAAGAAGCCAAGTCATACTTCTGGGATGAGCCTTTCTTATACCGCATCAGTCTTGACGGGATGATCCGGAGATGTGTCTCTTACAATGAAGCAGCGGACATCATTCGCAAATGCCATGAAGGACCGTTCGGAGGACATTTCGGAGGCAACCGCACGGCGAGAAAGGTACTCGAAACAGGTTTCTACTGGCCCTCAATTTTTAGTGATTGCGATGTTTATGCTAGACGTTGTGATGCATGACAGCGATCAGGTAACATCTCTAATCGTAATGAGATGCCCCAAATTGTTTCGTTAACTGTTGAAATCTTTGATGTCTGGGGAATTGATTTTATGGGTCCATTCACGCCCTCCAACGGAAACAAGTACATTCTCGTCGCCGTTGATTATGTTTCTAAGTGGGCCGAAGCTGAGGCTTTACCCACTAATGATTCTAGAGTGGTGGGACGGTTCCTTACTCGTCTTTTCACGCGTTTTGGTTCACCGCGCTTCATCATAAGCGATAGGGGTACCCACTTCCACGGACAATTCGACCGGGTGTGCAAACACTTCGGTGTCACCCACCGAATGTCCACGACTTATCATCCTCAAGCGAATGGCCAAAGCGGAAGTGACAAACCGTGAGCTCAAGCGGATTCTTGACAGGACGGTTGGCCGGTCTCGCAAGGACTGGTCATCTAAGCTCAATGATGCCCTATGGGCATATCGAACTGCCTACAAGACTCCCATCGGTACCTCACCGTATCAGCTGGTCTATGGCAAGGCATGCCATTTACCAGTTGAGCTTGAGCACAAGGCATTCTGGGCTAACAAGGAGTTGAACATGAGCTATGCAGTAGCAGGTAGTAACCCCACGACCAGATCGCCGAGCTTGAGGAGCACCGTCTCCACGCTTATGAGAGCACAAAGCTATACAAAAAAACGCACGAAGCGAATTCATGACTCTCAGTTGAAGACGATCAAGCAGTTCTACCCGGGAGAGGAAGTGCTCTTATATAATTCTCGATTAAAGCTCTTTCCGGGTAAGTTGAAATCTCGATGGTCTGGCCCTTATACAGTGGTCCGACAGACACCCTTAGGCAGCGTCTACATTCAATTGCACGATCAAGAGCCGTTTGTGGTCAACGGGCATAGGCTTAAGAAGTATCTGCAAGGGTTAGCCGTATCCTCCATAGACGTGCACTACCTCGTTTTGGAATCCTGACACGAATCCAGGTATCGTCTGGCTCACGGACGTTAAACAAGAGCGCTTCGTGGGAGGCAACCCACGGCTGGAGTCAGTTATTTTTACAGTTGAGTCGTTTTGTTTTGAAACCGTTGAAAAAAAAAAAACCCCTCCGCCGTTTTCAAAATGTTTTCGGCGAAACTGTGTCATTGTTTTCGCCGAAACCGTTTCTCCAACTCAACCTGCTTTCCCCTGTTCGGCATTTTCGGATCGAAAACCACAAGCCCTTCGCCAAAAATTTTTCCTCCATTTTCACTACAATTTTCGCCGAAACTCGACCCTTCTTTTCGCCGAAAATCCCAGTTCACATTCAATTTTTCCACCCGTCTAAAATTTTCGCCGAAAATTCCCCTTTATTTTCACCGAAAATCCTGGGTTTTCCTTTGACTATTTAAGTGACCCCACACCTCTTGTTATCGGTCTGCCATCCGAAACCTTGAAGCCCGTCGCCCCTTCCCCGCTTTGCAATCCGCTGCCGCCCGAACGCTTGACCTGCGCCCGCTCGCCGCCGCCCCACTGACCAGTAACCGCCGCCGCCGACAGTCACCAACCCCCGACCCTAGCCACCTGTTCCAAACCCTAGAACCAGCGTTCTTCAGCTCCGATTCGGCCGACCTAGTTTTCAAGTTTTTCCCTGTTTTCATGGATTTCCAATCGTTTTCTCGAATCATGTCTTCACGGTTAGTTGTTCAGCCTTTGATTGTGCATCTTTTGGCTTTTTGACTTTCGGTTTTCGGCATGGTTGACTATGGTTGACTTTTAGGTTCTCCCCCATTCTTCATAATTGCTTTGTCGGTATCAATTGGCTAGGTTCTGGTATTGTTTTGTAGCCTTTTCGGAAGTGTGACCTGTTGTCTGTGCGTTCGTGTTCTTGCCTCATTCCATTATTCTTGCTTGCCTACTGAATTGACAAGTTCTTCAATGATATATCTTGATTCTATGATCTCTCGGTTAATTAGTCTACCCCCACTTATCACATTAAGTGTGGGGTAAGAGTCTTGTAATCTAATGCTGGTCATCTCTGAGTTATGTTTTACAGGGCTCCCAAGCGTTTTAAGACTACTAGTGCAGATAGAGCACAGCGATCCTCAGCTCGCCAGAGCAGGACACCCCCTCCTCGTCGACCCACACCAGCTGCACAGAAATCGACGGCTGTAGCCATCATTCCCGAGGATGCGACTACCCCTGCGACTCCCATCTCCTCTATTCCTACACCTGCCAATGGAGCCGTGCATCCTTTCATCGCCGCCCTGGAGCCGCGCCAGTTCGAGGTCTTTCAGAAGATCAAAGACATCCCTCCGGCTAAGGTGGCAGTTCTGTCTCTTGACAGTCTCAAAGCGCACAATCCGGCTTGGCACTCGACAATTGACACCGCTCTTACTAAAGCCGGATTGCGAGTGCTGACCACTCATGGATCCCCGTACCCACTCGTCGCCCTCCAGGAGTTCTGGAGTTCATTTCGGCGCCTCACCCCGAAGCCCTTTCGTGAGCAGAAATTCGTTTCCTTTCGCCTCGGTGGTGTTCTTCATGAGAAGTCCCTTCGCGAGTTCGGCCGCTTGCTGGATCCGCACGTTAATTTTGATACCGCATTAGCTGGCTTTGAGGACACATACTCCATCACAAGTGCTCCTTACCCGGATGTGTGGAAATGGGCATGCTGCGAGGATGAGAGCTCACCTATCGTCCACCCCACGGTCGGTGACATCTTTCACCCTGTTCTTAAATTCTTGCATTATGTTTGGGTGCAATCTCTGTGTTTTTGCAGCAAGACGAGCCGCCACCATGTTTCTCTGGAGGAGCTCGTATTGTTCCGTGCTTTAGAGGAGGATGCCAACCTGCACCCCGGCTGGTGGCTTGCACGATTCTTTCACAAGCGCACTACCGCCAAGAAGCTTCCCACTGAGCTTCCAGGAGGCCCCTTCATTTCTATTCTGATCGACAACCTCCAGCTCGGTGATACATGGGGCCCGATATTCCTCGTATCCCGATTGAGCATGTAGGCGCTGAACTTGCCATAGCACGACGTATCGACCTTTCAGAGACTATTGAGCATTGCACATCGCTCCCTCATCGCACGACCCAGCCAGTTGACTGCCCACCGTCGAGAGCGCAAATCACTGCGGAAATGAATGAAAGGCTGGCGCGTATTGAGAAGTGGCAGCTAGACTACTCGGCTGGTTCGTTGCAATGGCAGAAGGACCGAGTGGCACATGAGGAGACTCAGAATGAGCGTTGGTCCACTCTACAGCAATTCATGGCTGACCAATCAGCCAGACACATGGACGAGCTCGCATGGCGCCAGCAGATGGAGCAACGGTTCACCATATCCTCCCTTCCCACTGCACCTCCACCTCCTCCTGCGGAACAGTGATCAGGTTGCTTCTATCTTTTTCCTTTCTTTTCTCTCTTCTTTTCGGGTCTCGCCCAATTTTCTTCTGTGTGGATTCGGGACACTTGTCCCGGTGTCCTTTTGTTCTTTTTTGTTGTTTGTGTTTTGTAGGATTTTGAGTAACTCTGCTCCGCGCCGGACTCTCCGTGCTCATCCGCTACACCGCCCATCACCATCCAGGTTCTTCGTCACTCTCTACTCTAGATTAGTCCTGTGAGGACACAGAACAGTTTAAGTGTGGGGTAGGGTGTTAGATAACCATGCATGATCTTGATTGCCTATATCTTTGTGTGTGCCTCGTGATTCCCGTCCAGCTCTCTAGCATCCGTCCAGCTCTCTAGCATCCGTCCAGCTCTCTAGCATCGAATTGCTCAATTCGTGACTTTGGATGTCAAATTGACTTCAATCTTGAACAATGACGTCTAGACTGTTCCACTTAGAACCTGTAACCAACGTGTCAGAATTGATATTAAATGGGTCTAGGTCAGAACAGATCATAGATCACTTCTGTAGTTGGAATTGGAATTAATTGAATCAATTAACTTGTTAACAACAAAGCTCGATAACACCGTTCTAAGATGATAAATGCTAGCTTCTTCCATGTTTTCACTCCATATTTGATCACCTGTGATTGTGGCTTGAGATTAGACGGAAATCCAATTCGAAATCTTGTGTAAACAGTTATAACTAGCTAGGATTAAGTGGCTAAATGGTGAAATCAAGTGATTGAGTAAATCAAATCAATGCTAAGTTCCTTAAAGTGCTGGAAATAAAGCTAGGCAAACCCGACACCTAAGTGAAGTGTTCGGGTTGAGCACTAGCATAAGCACAAATACTGTGAGCTAGGCAGGTCCAACACCTAAGTGAAGTGTTTGGTATCGAGCACTAGTATGCAGTGAAGAAATTAAAAGAAAGTTTGAACTTGAAATAAATCATTGTTTAAATCGGTCCTAGCTAGAACGGGTAACGTACAGATCTAGAAACGGATGAAGTCGAGTCGATAGCCACGTCACTCTTCCTGCCTCCGCGCCCCCATCATGACTAGAGCTTAAAGAAAATCTTTTTGATTAGAATTGGTGTTATCGTAGTCGGTTAATCATGACCATCTGTTGCTAAGAAACGATCTTATTAAAACCACTACTTGAAGTGTGCAGAAATCAGTGTGATCGAAAACTTGTTGGTTGACGTTCGTGCATGTGTAGGTCACTCTTTCTACGTGGAACAGTCTAAACCAAATTGTTAGAATTGAGTCTCGGTTTAATCTCGTGTCATTTATGAATTTGAGTGTGTTCTAGTTCAATTTGCTTGAGGACAAGCAAAAGCTTAAGTGTGGGGTATTTGATGACACTCGAATTGACGCGATTATCAGCCTCATTTAAGCGACATTTCTTTGCTTAAGACATGGTTTTTAGGGTAGAATAACGAATATTCAATCAATTGCCCTATCTCGTGCCATTTGTGTTACCTTGGCCCGTTTCGGGTCTATTTGATGGTTTTCTAGTGTTTTTACGTAAGCACAGGTTTTTTGCTGTCAAATAAAGTAACCATGGATGTGTCTGAAGCGTTGGAACCTCGAGGAATTGAACCGGAATCAGTCAAAGAAGCCATTCAAGTTTGAACAAATCCTGCCCAGTTTATACACATATTTTCGGCGAAACTACCCTTTGGTTTTCGCCGAAAATGGAAGAAGAAACCACTGGCCGATTGAGAGGAAGGTTTCGGCGAAGATACCATGGAGATTTCACCGAAACCGTAGGAAGGAATCAACCACTTCAAGTATGAAGAAATTTTCGCCGAAATCACTCTACTATTTTCGGTGGAAATTTCAGTTCAAATCAGGAAATCTCGGGTTAATATAAATAGAGAACTCGGCGGCTGATAAAAGGGATATATCACTTTTTACAACTGGAACAGACACAAACGACGACAGAGAGAGAGGCAGGGCGAGTAGATAGAGTTCGAGGAGCAGGAACGGATCGTGACGCCATCCATCCATCTCGGAGAGCCAGTGCGAGGAGTTTGAAAATCCAGCAGATTTGAGCTGCCAGGAAACATCGAAATTAGGTTTTGCAGTTCTTCTCTGTTTTCCTACCTGAGATGTATTTCTTGTCTGTCTTCGATTCTGCTGTATTGAGTATGTGATGTGACTTTAATTAGTGCATTTTAAGCTTATGAATGACCTTTGAAATGCCCGTGTCTGATTCTTAAATGCCGTGCTTAATGTGTTTTTATCGGAGTTTTGTGCTAAGTGCTATTCTGTTGCCCGGTTGCCACTTTGAGGCCAATTCCATGTCTATTGGAGGTGTTTTCTTTGTATTTTCAGGTCTTGGCATTATATTACTGGTGACAAGGAGCACGTAGGATCAAACGGGAGGTCAATCAGAGCTAGGACGGAGGAGATGTGGACGTGGCAAGATCGAGCTTTCTGCAGAGTGCAGGGGTGCACGCCGTGCAGATGTGCACGCCGTGCATGATGCACGCCGTGCACCGTGCACGGTTTGGTGCACGGGCTGTCCAGGAGGCTCCGAAGAAGATTCAGCTCCAAGGTGCACGCCGTGCAGCCTTGCACGCCGTGCACCCTGCACGCCGTGCATAGGTGCACGCCGTGCACTGCCCCTGCACTATATATACTCTTGTTTTTGGCCATTTTGGGCAATTCTATGCTATCTCTTGAACCCCAAATACATTTCCACGAACCCTCAAACCCTAGAGCACGTTTTTGGAGCAATTTGAAGCCATTGGAGCTAGGATTGAAGCCAACAAACCTTGGGAGAAGTGCTTACAAGTGGAGAAGTGAAGATCATCTCAAGGATTCATCCATGGTGTTCTTGGTGACCATTCTTCCTTCTTCTCTCTTTACTCCCTTGGCCATGTGTGGCTGATTTTCTAGGGTTCATCTTGGATGGGTAGATTAGTTGTGCTATGATAGGGAGATGATTGTATAGAACTTGCCATGATTGATCTTGGTTGTATGAGGATGATTCCTAGACTTGTTCTTAATGCCATTTTTTGCCATGTTTGCTTAATTTGGTCCATTCATTGTAATTTGATGCATGAGAGTGCTTGAATTGCATAGATTGTAGGTCTAGGGATTGAAGTGAGTGTGTTCTAAGAGATTAGATCATCTTATTTCAACCATTTTCACTTGATTTCTCTCTTGGGCATTTTATCGAACACTTGGTGTGCATGTGGAATTTCATTCAATTGAGTTTAAAAGGGCTTTTTGGGTGAATCTCTTAGTGTTAGGGCATTGATATGAGAGTGTTGTGCCTAGCCTTGTGGTCATAGAGTCTTAAGAGAGGGTCTTGTGTCTTGGCATTTCATCAAACACTTAGAATGCATCCTTTTTTCACTTAGTTTGAGAGCGAGAGCCTAAATTGAGTGGTATTGGGATAGGGATTAGGTGCTACGAGAGTGCATCGAGTCTAAAAAAGTGAAATGCATGGTCATCCGAGTGCAAACTCGATCTTGATTGACTTGTTTGTTCAATTAGTCATCTTGAGCATGATGAAACTACCCACCAAGAGAGCCCCTTTGTCTTTGACTTGCACCTCATTATTCTTTCTTTCTTCCTTTTAGTTGCCTTTAAGTTTTTAAAGTCTTTTTCAAATCAAAACTCCTTTCAAATGAATAGACCGTCTACGAGGAATGTGAGTAGAGGCCATTGAGAGAACCCCGAGGAATACGACCTTGGTAAACCCGATTTTATCAAGTTTATCAAGTTTTTGGCGCCGTTGCCGGGGACCTTTCTCAATCCTTTGAAAGCACTTAGTAGTGGACCGATCTATTCAATTCCTTCCAATTTAGTTTTTGCTTCCTTTTACTTGTTGTTTGGTTTTGTTATTCCGCATTGTCGTATTACTCGGGTGTGTTTGTTGTGCTTGTTTGTAGGAGATTTTGGGTTAGTGCATGAGGCGTTCAGCTCGTCTTCAAGCACGAATCCAAGGACTAGAACAAGTGCTCAAGTCACCTACCACTTCCCCACCTCCTATAGTTGAAGAAGAAGAAGTTGATCGCATCTCACACCACACTATGTCTCAACACGGGGATGACGATGACCAATCGGTACATTCACACCACACTAATGATGATGATCACTCACAAAGGGGTGCAAGACGTACCTTGGCGGATTATGCTCGTCCTACTCTTGAAGGGGCAGCCTCTAGCATTGTTCGAAGACCCGTCAATGCTAGGAACTTTGAGCTCAAGCCTAATATGATCCAAATGGTTCAAAATGGAGTGGTGTTCAATGGCATTGATGGTGAATGTCCATCTAGGCATCTCAAGGACTTCTTGGAGATTTGTGACATGGTTAAGAATGACCAAGTTCACCCGGATTGCATACGACTCCGACTCTTCCCCTTCTCACTCAAAGGTCGAGCCAAGTCTTGGTTGGAGAACCAACCTAGTAGAACATTCACTACATGGGAGGGCCTAGCCGAAGCTTTCCTTGAAGAATTCTTTCCTCCCTATATGACGGATGCAATCCGAGACCGCATCAACCACTTCATACAACACAAGGGAGAGCTTTTCCATGAGACTTGGAATAGGTTCCAAGCCATTCTTCGGTCTTGTCCTCATCACAACTTCGCCGAATGGAGCTTGGCGGACATCTTTGCTAGGTCCCTTGATTTTGAGAATACAAGGATGATCAACCAAGCCGCCGGAGGTGACTTAAGGATGCTCACTCCCGAAGATGCTCTAGAACTCTTCGCGGAGATGGCCAACAAGACAAGGAGTTGGTCTCGACAACAACCTCCTAAGTCTAAGTATGGAAGTGACACGCACTATGACTCTCGGTCCGTAAGTGTTGATGCACCAAAGGAGTCATCCACCTATGGGAAGAAGCATAAGTTACCGGGGCACCGAGATGAAGATGATCCAATGATCGCTCTCCTTATGTCTAAGATCGACGCCATGGCTTCACAAGTAAGCAACCTAAGTATGCCTAAGCATCCCTCCAAGGTTCAATCATCTCATGTGGGTAATCCACCGGTTGCTTCTATATATTGTTGTGAGGGTTGTGGGGGTCAAGATCACGATGTTAGTGCTTGTCCTTCCACCACTCCTGAACTTGGCCAAGGCAACCTTGAGGAGGTAAGCTTCGCACAAGGTCAAGGTTTCCATGGTAATTTCAGCCCCCAAGGTAACTATCAAGGTACCTATAACCGACCTTGGTACAACAAGTCTAACCAAGGTTACCAAGGCCAAGGGAGTCAAGGTAGTGGTTATAGCAAGGGCTACAACCAAGGAAATCAAGGAGGTTATCAAGGTTATAGGGGTTATCAAGGAAACCAATGGTCTCAAGGAAGTAACCTAAACCAAAGTAGCCAAGGGACTCAAGGAGGACCCCAAGGTCAAGGGCACCAAGGGGGAAATCAATGGAATCAAAGTGGACATCCAAGTCAAGGTTTCCAAGGTCCTACCCCACCGGGAATGTACAACCATAGAGGTGAAGGACCACCCGGGTTCAACAAGCCTCCTCAAAATAAGGAGGGTGGTTCTTCGATCTCTCAAGAAGACACCAATGCGGCAATGATCCAACTCATCAAAAATCAACAAGCTTCAATTGCCAATTTGGAGAACCAATTAGGACATATTTCTAAGGCACTCTCGGGGCGACCCTCGGGTACTTTACCCTCCAACACCGAGGTCAACCCCAAGGTTCCCGAGGAGCTTATGATGGTAACTTTGAGGAGTGGTAAGCAAGTACAAGATGCCATACCTAAGGTGGTAAGTGCTCAAGATGATGACTATGTTTTGGTTGAAGACGTTGTCTCCGATAATGACACGGATAAGATTGAGGTTAAAGATAGAAGAGCCAAGGCTAAAGAAGCTTCTAAGATGACCAATACGGTTGGTTCTCAAGAGGCTACGACGAGTGCCACTCCGGTCTCTCCTCCCGCACCGGTTGTGCCTCCGTACAAGCCTAAACCACCTTATCCTTCTTGCTTGAAGCCGGATTCCATGGAGAAAGATTTCAAGAGGTTTGTTGAGATTCTTGACAAGGTGCAATTCACAATGCCTTTTGGGGAAGCAATTACAAAGATGCCTCAATATGCAAAGTTCATGAAAGAGATCTTCACCAACAAACGCAAGCTTACGGATGTGACTTCGGCAAAGCTCAACGAACAATGCTCCGCCATTCTCTCTAAGAGGCCACCGGAAAAAGCTTAAGGATCCAGGTAGCTTTACTATTCCTTGCACTATTGGTGAACATGCAATAAGTAGAGGCTTAGCCGATTTGGGTGCTAGTATCAATGTTATGCCATATTGCATGTTTAAGAAGTTAGGCCTAGGGAAACTAAAACCAACTCAAATGAATGTTCAATTAGCGGATAAATCTGTGACATCCCCTCGTGGTATTGTCGAAGATGTGTTGGTTAAGGTTGGTGCCTTTGAATTCCTTGTGGATTTTGTTATTCTAGATGCTATGGGTGGTACCGATGTGCCTTTGATTCTAGGACGACCTTTCTTAGCAACCTCTCGTGCTTTGATTGATGTCTACGGTGGTAAACTTACACTTAGGGTCGATAATGAATGCATGATCTTTGACCGTTCAAATGGCATGGAGTTTACTTTGTCTTATGCTAGTCACCATGATCCTAAGAATCCGCATGAGCTTACTTCGGCTACTAATAGCACTAACCTTGTCCGTCATAGTCTTGCGGAGTTGTTTGCTCTTAGTGATGTGCAGGAGAAAAAGGATGAAGTAAAGAAGACTCCACCTAAGGCTAAGAAGAAAGGTGTGGAGAAGCCACCCGAGAAGGGCAAGGAAGCCGCACCGATGGGTGAGACTAGCAAGACTAAGAAGCCACCCGATGAGAGAATTCACTCCAAGTGGTTTGGCCCCTTCTCCATTGCTCACACTTCATCATCCGGGAAATCCGAGCTCACACCTCCCGAAGTCGGTAAGGTTCAATTCAAATTCCGTGTGCCATGCCAAGGTAATGACTTCGATTTCAAAGAGATAATGAGTTGGGATGGTTTTACTTAGCTGGTCCGTGTGCTTCGTCGAGCTTAAGACGTTAACCAAGCGCTTATTGGGAGGCACCCCATGTTATCCTTAATCTTTTGTTTTTAATTGTTCTTTTTAGTTTTTGTGTTGTTTTAGCTTTTTGAATAAGGTTTGGCAAGCATTTTGGATCACTCTTCACCAAGGATCATCATGGAACTTTTTCACCTCTATTACGTCCTATGCTCCTCTCTACCAATGCGGTAACTTCGTTCCACCTTACCCTCTCTCTCTTGATCATTGAGGACAATGCTCATGTTAGTCGTAGGGGAGTTTGAGGTTTGGTGTGATTATTTGTCGGTAGAAGTCTAAAGCTATGTTTTGATGTGTTGCATGATCTTAATTGAATATCGAATTCCTCTATTGTAGAATCGTTCGGTTCTTGACTTTCGGTGTGTAATTGACTTCAAGCCTTCGCAATGATGTTTAGATTGTTCCACTTAGAACCTATAACCAGCATGTTAGCACTAATATCAAATGAGTCTGGGCCAGAACTGAGATCTTATCACTCTTGTATGTTGGTTGATTGGTTGGATACGTGTTTTTATACCACTCGATAACACCGGTCTAGGATGATGAAGGCAATCAGAATTTCTTCCCCTCTTCCATGTTTTTCATTCTCTTTTTGATCTTTCGTGATTGTGGCTTGAGACTAGACGGAATCCAATTCGAAATCTTGTACGGAAGTTGTTAAGGGGCTAAGGATCAAGTGGCTAAGTTGTGAAAAAAAAAAATGCTCAAAAGAAAAGCTAGGCAAGCTCGGCACCTAAGTGAAGTGTCAGGTTGAGCACTAAGCAAAAGGGCAAAGGCTGTGAGCTAGGCAGGTTCAACACCTAAGTGAAGTGTTGAATCGAGCACTAGTATGCAGTAAGAAAAAAAAAAGAAAAGAAAAGAAAGAAAAAGAGTTCTCAAATGTAGCCCTTGATCCTAGCCAGAGTTTTGTAAAGTGCGGATCTAGAAGCGGATGAAGTCGAGTCGATAGCCACATTCACGACTCACGATCCATGTTCCGATTTCAAGTCCTTTTGATTAGAGTTGGTGTTGTCGTGGTCGGTTTTGCTGTGTCCCAATCAACCACTACTTGAAGTGTGCAGAAATTAGTGAGGTTTAGACTTGTTTGGTTGATGTTCTTGCATGTGTAGGTTTAGTTTGTTCGTGGAACAGTTTAAGCTAAATTGTGATTGCTTGAATCTCAATGGACCGAACTTGTCATTTGTGAACTTGGATGTTTTCTAATTCATTTGCTTGAGGACAAGCAAAGCTTAGTCGTAGGGGAATTTGATGTGACTTTAATCAGTGCATTTTAAGCTTATGAATGACCTTTGAAATGCCCGTGTCTGATTCTTAATGTGTTTTTATCGGAGTTTTGTGCTAAGTGCTATTCTGTTGCCCGGTTGCCACTTTGAGGCCAATTCCATGTCTATTGGAGGTGTTTTCTTTGTATTTTCAGGTCTTGGCATTATAGTACTGGTGACAAGGAGCACGTAGGATCAAACGGGAGGTCAATCAGAGCTAGGACGGAGGAGATGTGGACGTGGCAAGATCGAGCTTTCTGCAGAGTGCAGGGGTGCACGCCGTGCAGATGTGCACGCCGTGCATGATGCACGCCGTGCACCGTGCACGGTTTGGTGCACGGGCTGTCCAGGAGGCTCCGAAGAAGATTCAGCTCCAAGGTGCACGCCGTGCAGCCTTGCACGCCGTGCACCCTGCACGCCGTGCATAGGTGCACGCCGTGCATAGGTGCACGCCGTGCACTGCCCCTGCACTATATATACTCTTGTTTTTGGCCATTTTGGGCAATTCTATGCTATCTCTTGAACCCCAAATACATTTCCACGAACCCTCAAACCCTAGAGCACGTTTTTGGAGCAATTTGAAGCCATTGGAGCTAGGATTGAAGCCAACAAACCTTGGGAGAAGTGCTTACAAGTGGAGAAGTGAAGATCATCTCAAGGATTCATCCATGGTGTTCTTGGTGACCATTCTTCCTTCTTCTCTCTTTACTCCCTTGGCCATGTGTGGCTGATTTTCTAGGGTTCATCTTGGATGGGTAGATTAGTTGTGCTATGATAGGGAGATGATTGTATAGAACTTGCCATGATTGATCTTGGTTGTATGAGGATGATTCCTAGACTTGTTCTTAATGCCATTTTTTGCCATGTTTGCTTAATTTGGTCCATTCATTGTAATTTGATGCATGAGAATGCTTGAATTGCATAGATTGCAGGTCTAGGGATTGAAGTGAGTGTGTTCTAAGAGATTAGATCATCTTATTTCAACCATTTTCACTTGATTTCTCTCTTGGGCATTTTATCGAACACTTGGTGTGCATGTGGAATTTCATTCAATTGAGTTTGAAAGGGCTTTTTGGGTGAATCTCTTAGTGTTAGGGCATTGATATGAGAGTGTTGTGCCTAGCCTTGTGGTCATAGAGTCTTAAGAGAGGGTCTTGTGTCTTGGCATTTCATCAAACACTTAGAATGCATCCTTTTTTCACTTAGTTTGAGAGCGAGAGCCTAAATTGAGTGGTATTGGGATAGGGATTAGGTGCTACGAGAGTGCATCGAGTCTAAAAAAGTGAAATGCATGGTCATCCGAGTGCAAACTCGATCTTGATTGACTTGTTTGTTCAATTAGTCATCTTGAGCATGATGAAACTACCCACCAAGAGAGCCCCTTTGTCTTTGACTTGCACCTCATTATTCTTTCTTTCTTCCTTTTAGTTGCCTTTAAGTTTTTAAAGTCTTTTTCAAATCAAAACTCCTTTCAAATGAATAGACCGTCTACGAGGAATGTGAGTAGAGGCCATTGAGAGAACCCCGAGGAATACGACCTTGGTAAACCCGATTTTATCAAGTTTATCAGTATGAGTAGATAAACTCGTGTAGCTTAGATTAGATGAACCCTAAGTGACCCGGGGCTTAAAGCGGTCACGGATCGGCGGTGATTAGATTCGAAGTTCATTCAGTTTCATCTTGCATGTTTGATTTGTTCTTCATTGTTTATGTTTCTTGTCTGGTTTGGCCACCTAGATTAGATTCTTGTTAAGCTAAGGATAGAAGCGACCGCTCGCCTTACTTTAAAACATCAAATCGAACAATCAACCTTATAATTGGAGTGTGCCTTTCGTAGGAACCGATTAGGGTTGATCCATTGCTAGAGTAACTCATTAATCACTAGAATTTGCACCAGTTAAGTTAAGTCGTTGCGAGAGGCGACCGTACCCGGGCGACTAATTAATCGTGGTAGCTAGATCGGATAGAGCGAACGTTCGCCAGTCTTAAACCTAAGGGTCAGGAGTTATGATGGTGTCTGTGAACTGAATGAACTAGAATCGAAAATTGCTGGTCTGTGACTATTGTTGCTTTGGTGATCTAAGGGGAATTCGAAATCTAAGCTTGTCTGTCATCTTTCTAGTCAATCTTCAATCTTTCTTCGGTTTAATTTTCATTTCTTTTTATTTTTGGATTCTTAGTATAGAAGTCGTGGAACTCACACCATGCACAACTTGTGTTTGAACTTGAATTAAAACAGTCAACTCCCTGGAGTAAGGAAGTAGAGGAAACCCCTGGAATACGATCTGCTATAGCCTTTTATTAGCATTAGTAGTTATTTGGTTGAACGCATCACAAGACACGTTCACCAATGTAGCCGCCGAGAAGGTTCGTCGGGACCGAGCAAAGGCTGAGGCGGCCGCAAAGGCTCGATCGGAGGCCAGAAAAGGGGCTGGAGAAGAGCCTCGTGGTCTTTCAGGGCGACCGGGGTCAACCTTCGGGCCAAGATGGGGAGAAATAATGTGACTGTCAATCCTCGTGGTTTTTTTAATGCTTGTAACCCCACTCTTGAACTTTGTGAATTTGGATAATATTTGTCGTGTAGCTGTTAAATTTTGTGGGTGATATTCTTACTGTCTCTACCCCTGGTATTTGAGTTGTGTGCTCGTGAGCGATACTCTGTCGTTTTATGGCCTTAGCGCGATTCCTTTTATACCCGTAGGCGACGTTTTTATTTCTTTTAGCCTTAGCAATTTTAAGTGTGTCTGTAAGCGACGTTTTATTATTTTTAGCCTTAGCGATTGTGACTTCTTGCCCCATGGGTGATGGTATGCATTCGTGGTGTATATGCTGATGTGTAAATTCTGACGAATTCTGGTAGCAGATGACGACGGTGAGATAGAAAAGATAAAGATGAGTCATTCAGCGATATAGCTATCGAATGCTCTTTTTCATTAATATGAAATTGAAAAGGCAACATATGCTTTTAGGCAACTATTCATGATATTTTCAGAGATGCATTGCATTCCATGTCCGAGGGATCTTTGTTCCATTTAACTTAGCCAGCTTGAAGGTGTTAGCCCCCATGACTTTCCTGATCTGGAATGGTCCCTCCCAGCCTGGGTCCAGTTTTGCAGCACCTTCTGATGGTCGGAAAATCTTTCGTAGTACCAAATCATTGATCTTGATGTGGTGTGGCCTCAACTTTTTGTTGTATCGCCTAGCCAGCATCTCCTTCTCTGCTATCAGTTTCATCTGGGCTATATCATGCTTCTCTTCAATCATGTCAATGCTGTGAACAAGGTTTTGCTCATTTTCTTCAGGATCGTAATTGTCCATCCTGACAGAAGGTATTATTATCTCCAATGGTAATACCGCCTCTGATCCATAAGTGAGTGTGTAAGGCGATTCACCCGTTGAGGTCTTGTAGATCGTCCTGTGTGCCTACAGCACATGGTCGAGTTCTTCAACCCAAGTTCCCTTCTTGCCATCAATCCGTCGCTTCAGGCCCCTGAGTATGAGTTTGTTTGCAGCTTCAGCCTGCCCATTGGCTTGCGGATATGCTACCGAAGCGAAGCGCAGGAGAATTTTATACCCCTGGCAGTATGTCTGGAAGCTCTGGCAATCAAATTGGGTGCCGTGATCGCATATAATACTGTGGGGTACACTCAATCTTGAGATGATGTGCTTGAACGTGAACCTCTCTACTTGCTTAGCAGTTATGCTAGCCGTCGCCTCAGCCTCAATCCATTTTGTGAAATAGTCAATGGCCACAATCAAATACTTCCGCTTACCGGAGGCTTCGGGAAAGGCCCTAGAATGTCCATTCCCCATTGGGCAAAAGGCCAAGGACTGACGATCACCTGCAAGGCAGTAGATGGCAACTTATGGTAATCGGCATATTCCTGACACTTGTGGCATTTTTTAACTAGGTCCGTCACCTCTCTTCTCATTGTTGGCCAATAATAACCTTGATACAGCAGATTCTTCTCCAAGCTTTTAGATCCTAAGTGCGTGCCGCATACCCCAAAATGTACCTCTCGGAGGCTGTAGTCGGCATCTATCGGTCCGAGGCATCGTAAGTAGGGCCCTGAAGCGGACTTCCTGTAAAGATCGTCGCCTATCAATATGCATCTACTGGCCCATCGCCTTGTCTTTGTGGCCATGGCGTGGTCTTCTAGGATCGTTCCATCTCTTAGAAACTTAATAATGGGAGTGCGTCAGTCTTCTTCCTATTCTTCTTCTTCCTCACGGGTACCGTTAATCTGGAAGCATGTGTTTAGTTTTACCTCTTTCTCCACCGTAACCATTCTTGTTTCCTCAAAATCGACTGATGTGGCTAACTTAGATAGAGCGTCAGCATGACAATTTTCCTCTCGACCGATTTGGATAATGTCTACCTTGCCGAAGTCTGCCAGGGCCAGCTTTATTTCGTCAAAATATGGCATCAATGACTCCTCCTTGATTTCGAATTCCCCGTTTGGCTGGTTGACCACCACTACTGAATCGGAAAAAAATTTAACATGCTTAACTCCCATACTTCTCGTAATTCTGAGCCTTGCCTCCATTGCCCCGTATTCAGCAGCATTGTTGGTTCTAGGCGATGCGAAACGTAAGGCGACTTCATGGATAGCTCCTTCTGGGCTTCTTAGTACTATGCCCGCTCCCAATCCATTTTTACTAGAGGCCCCATCTGTGAAGAGCATCCAAGTCTGGTGTTCACCCTTTTCTTCCTGTACTGCCCCTTCACAATAAAGTCAGCAAGCACTTGAGCTTTGATTGCCATTCTTGGTTTGTATCTGATGTCATATTCGCTGAGCTCAATGGCCCATTTTGTTAGTCGCCCTGCTACACTCATCGCCCTCATGGCATTTTGAATAAGGAGATTGGTTAACACCATGACGGTGTGGGCCTGAAAGTATGGTCGGAGCTTCCTTGCAGCGCATACCACAACATAGGCCATTTTCTCAATGGTAGGGTACCTAGTTTCAGCATCGACCAACGTGTTGCTGGTATAAAATATCGGCTGATCGCTTCGCTCCTCCCATCGTACCAACACTACACTGACTGTTGTTGGTGATATTGTGATATACATGAATAGCTCATATCCTTCCTTAGGCGAGGCCAACACCGGAGGAGTGACTAAAAAATGTTTGAGCTACTCAAACGCCTTGTTACACTTGTCGTTCCATGCGAACTTTGACGCATTTTTTAAAATAGAGAAGAACGGCGCACATCGCTCCGTTGCTTTTGGAATGAATTGGTTAATTGCAGTTATCCTCCCTACTAGGACTTGTACTTCTTTGACTGTTTTAGGCGGCGCCATGGCAGAGATAGCCTCCAATTATGCTGGATTCGCCTCGATTCCTCTTCGAGTCACCAAGTATCCTAAGAATTTGCCTAACGTCGCGCCGAAGACACATTTCTGTGGATTTAGTCGCAACGCGAAGTGCTGTAATGTTTCAAATGTCTCTTTTAAGTCGCTCAGGTGATCGTGGCTCCTCTTACTTTTTACTAGGAGATCTTCTACATATGCTTCCAAGTTACGCCCCCGTTGCTTAGCAAAGACCATATCTATCATTCTTTGATAAGTTGCTCCTGCATTCTTGAGGCCGAAGGGCATGACCTTGTAACAATAATTTCCCATAGGAGTCATAAATGCTATCTTCTCCTGATCCTCTACATTAGGTGGTATCTGATGATATCCGGAGAACATATCAAGGAAAGATAACATTTCATTGTTTGCCATGGCATCTACCAATTGCTCAATGTTAGGAAGTGGATAAGCATCCTTTGGACAGGCGTCGTTTAGATTCGTGAAGTCCACACACATTCTCCATGCGCCAGACGATTTTTTGACCAAAACCACGTTTGATAGCCATTCCGGGTATTGAACCTCTTTGATGAAGCCTGCTTCCAGCAACTTGACTATTTCTTTTGTGACGGCTAACTGTCGCTCCCGACAGATATTTCTTTGCTTTTGTTGCACAGGGCAACAGCTTTTGTCAATCGATAAACAATGTTTAACGATTGCTGGGTCAATTATTGGCATGTCACTAGGATGCCATGCGAATAGATGCGAGTACTGTTTGATTAGTGTTACCATCTCTCGCCTGGAATCTTGGCTCAGATAGGAGGATATCCTCACCATTTTCTCATGATCTCCTTCCCACAGGGTGACCGGAACGTCAGATTCTGCTGCCTGTAATCTTTCTCTGTTTTCCGTCCCTTCTTCTAGAATAATCTTGTAGCACGCCCCCTTTGTAGCTGCTCGATAGCATCGCCTGGCTACCTCCGGGTGCCCCCAAGCGACTCTGACGCCTTCCTTTGTTACGAGCTTTAACACCTGGTATACTGGTGATGAGATAGCTTGGAAAGCTCCAAGTGCCGGCCGTCCCAAGATTATATTATATGAAGAGCGGCAATCTAGCACATGGAAATCTACTGACTGTACTACCTTGATTCTTTCATCGCCTATCATGACCTGTAGAGTAATGATTCCCTTAATAGGTACTTGATGCCTCGAGAACCCTATAATAGTTGTTTTTGTTGGGCGCAGGCTTAAGATGGGAGGTTCATTTGCTGAAAAAGTTCCCAAAACAAAATGTCAGCTGAACTTCCTTCATCCACCATTACTCTCTCCACTCTGCTTTTAAGCGTCATCGATCTGAATCACCATTGCTTCCAGGCTTGGACCTCCGTGTTTACTCATGTCCTCCTCCGTGAATGTGACGGGGGACCGTCGAACCTCATTGTTTATGATCAGCACTTCCTTGCAGTCGCCTGGCTGTTTCCTTGTTGGGCAGGTTTCCCCTCCAAAAATGGTTTGATACACCTTTGTGACCTCCTGTTCTGTATCTTTTGCTTTTTTGGTAGCGTCGCCATGCGGTTCTTGCAATCGGGCGAAGACCCCTTTTCTAGGTTGGTCTTTTGGCGTTGGGCTAGCCTATTTATCGTTTGAACTTCTTTCTTTCCGTTTGGATTGGAGGATGAACTCCTGCAAGCGGCCCTCTTTAATCCATCGCTCAATCTCATTTTTGAGATGCCTACATTCTTCTGTGGTGTGTCCGTGCGAATCATGAAAGTTGCAGAATTTTCTAGGATTTCGTTGCTCCAGATCGCCTCAGAGCGGTTTAGCCCACTGAATATGATGGTCCTTATGTTGCATATATAAGAATATCTCTTTTCGAGAACGGCTGAGCAGAGTATATTCTCGCATATCCTCTTGGTACGTGCGTCTGTTATTATTCTTTCTGTCGTCCCGATATTCCCTCCTTTCAGGGATCGCTCTATTCTCTGCCACCGCCCTCGCCTGTCATTGGTATCGCGTGACACTTCATTTTGTCCTTCTCTACGGCCCTTCCGGCCCTCATCACCTCCTATCTCAGCCAACTGCTCTTCAATAAGTATTATACTATTTATCCTGGCCTCCAAATTAGACAGAGAGGTAGGCTTTTTCTTTACCAATGCCTCCTTCAATCGCCTGTTATGCTTCGCCTGGATCATGCTTGCGGTAGCTATGTCCAGAGTAACATCCCTGACGGATTGCACTGTGTTGATCCATCTTTCAAAGAAGTCTTTCAGCGGCTCTTTTTGCCATTGTCACAGATTGACTAGGACCTGTACCGGGACCTTTCGGTGTCGCCTGTTTTCATACTTAACCAAGAAGACTCTGGCAAACTCATCCCAAGTATGTATGATTCCTTCTGGTAAATTCATGTACCACTCTCTCGCCGCGCCTCCTAAAGTGGCTGGGTAGGCCCTGCAGAATGCCGTGTCGCTTGCGCCCTGCATCTGCATAGCAATCTGAAAATTTTGCAGATGCTCTTCTGGGTCACCAATTCCTGAGTACTTCTCCATGTTTGGTGGGACGAGGCCGATTGGTAATGTTTCTGCGAAGATAGCCCTTGCCAACGGCTGTTGAATGACCCGCTGTTCGATGCCGGTTTCGATTAGCGGTCGAAATGCCCGTGGCATTTCCGCGTGAGTCTCGTTGTCCGGGGTCGAGATGTTCTGGACTCTAGGCGCCCGTGCTTGTTGAGCGATAACCGTTTTCAGTAGCTGGGTAAGCTCCAAATTCTGTTTCTCTAGGACTTGAAAATGCTGCTCAAGGACCTTATAGGCTTCTAAACTTGATGCTTCTTCTCGCATTACTCCTTTCCCCTACTGTCCCGAGGGACATACGAGGAGTCGGTGTCTGTGTCTCTGACCACACCCTCTTCTTCTAGCTCATCTCTCAGGTTTCTCCCCTCTAGTGGTGGATCTTGAGTTTCGGGGTTCACGTACTTCAGTGGTGTTTCCTCCGCCTCTCCTTCAAGTCGCACAACGGACGTTCCTCCTCTTATCATTCTTCCCACATTTTCCTGTTCCATCGCTCAGCTTTCTTTTGTTCTAGCTTAGTACCCCTTCCTGCGCGCCAATTGTTCCAGCTCTGTCGCCTGGGACAATAAGAGAGCCGAACCGGTCACCGTGGAGACTCTGAATCGCCTCGCAAAGTATGAAAGAGGGTAGTAATCAGAACGTGATGTGAAAATCGAAAGGGGAATGAGGTAGCGAAGCGTACCTAGGGATTATTACCTAATTTTGGTCGTGTCCTGCTGTCTGCTCCTTCCTTCTGCATTTATAGTCTGGCAGGTCTACCAAGACTGTTAGGCAACGGTACGGTGCTCAGCATATTGTGCCACGTGGTACTGAATCCTGGCCGTTGCTTGGTGAAGACGAAACCCTCAGGATTGGTCCATGTGGTCTTTTAGGGTTTTTAGGAATGATGGGCGCGCCATCGCCCAGGGCTTTTCCTGGGCTTGCGCGCTTGGGCCCACTTCTTAGATGACTTTAGGGTATCTGCTCGGTCAACCCTCACCTGAGGCGTTGACTCTTCTTTCATGGTGGATCCTTTTACCCATTGGGTTACCCGATCCAGGGTGGCCCATCAATTTGTAAGAGTTTCAATGAGATGACAAATTATAATACTTCCAATATTTTTGTCATCATAATCTATATATGTGAATGTGATGAACATACATTCATTATCTTGTCTTTGTTTTCACAATATGATATTTATTAATGCGATATCTTTATAACTTAATATTCATACAAAATTTTGTAGAATATAATGCACCATCAATATGGAATCCCTTTTCTCAATGTAACCACTTTTGAGGATATAATAGATTATAAAGTTCATCAATATGGAAATTTTTCAACAATTGAATAATACATGATCTCTTTCTAGTATTAGTTTTGGCTCCTTTCTTTGCCATATTATAAAAAGATTATTTCTTCTTTATTGATGATATATGTTGATACATCATCGATAATGTACATCTGTATTACTTGATGTTGATAGTGCTTAGTAGAGAATCTATATCACAATTATCTTTTTTCAATTATCGATATCACAAATAAGTGGCGGTTGTTTTCTTCACACTCAATAAAGATGATATTTTGTGAATAATTGATAGTAATTTGATCCACCATTTGTAATTGTACAACTGATACGATGTAAGAATAAGTCTTATCATTATAAACATTGTATGCTCCTTTCTAGATGTTGGATTTTATCACTTTATTCATCAAGCATTTTCAACTTCCATTTGGAATATACTCTCTTTGTAATTTGCCTTACATTATGATCATCCAAACAAAATATTGTTTACATATATAAATTATGATCATGTCATGTCATATTCACTTTTTGAATGATATAACAGGAGTTTTCACCATAATAAATAAAAAAATGAAACTGTGTACCAAAATAAATACCTATTCAAACTATGTACAAATATGGTATATCCGCATAGGGCCTGGACGATTTCGCCCAGGCCATAGGCGTTATCGCCCATGACACAGGCGATTTCGCCCATCATCACATTCATCTGCTTCATATTTAACAATTCAAATGTTTGATTTCATAATTTTACTTTGCATATTGGTAAGCCAATTTTGTATAATTACAAAATGATCACTAGTTTATGTAATTTTGTAAAATAATCATTGAAGTTTGAATTTCAATAATGAATTTAACCATGCTACCATAATCGTAACTAAATTGAATTCAATTCTTACTCGCGAACTTGTCGATGATTAATTCTTTAACTCGCGAGCTTGTCGATGATTAATTCTTTAACAAGTTAAGGAGCCAAACTCATTAATTATTTATTATGGTGAAAACTTCGTTATAACATATGTAATTTGATACATTCCTTTTGAATAGTTCTTTTGATATCATGTCTCTTAATACATTCACATCATTGATTGTAATAGTATCTTATACATTCACTTCATGGAATGTGATACTGTATTTTGGACCCTTGACACTCAATTATATATATATATATGGTGAACACTCCGGTGCACCCGATGCACCCGCTTGCGTTTATGCTATCTAGGGTCGTATTTTCATTGAATTGAACTTTTAAATCAATAGATTTAATCTTAATAAGTCTAAATTGAGCTTAGTTGAAATTTTTAGTGATCATAGTATAAGATTATACCTAATGTTCTTTAGGTTTCCTACTATAACGGTATTTTTTCCCAATATGATAGATCATCAAGTCTACCAAATTAGTTTTTCGTTCAAATCGCTCTATGTATCTTTTAACGACATGTAGATACTTATCCTCGAAAAAACAAGATTTTAAAAACATATTTATCTATCAAAACGCAAGCGGGTGCACTCGGTGAATGGGTCAATGTCGGTGGGGAGAGATAACGTGTGGGTTACTTTAATTCAGTTTAGAAGTTATAAGTCTATTTTGCAATTTTGTATAATAATAGGTACTTATATGTAATTATGTCCTGTGTGGAATAGAATAATAATATAAATAATTAATTAAATCATATTTAATTCAAAGGCTTGAGATCCGTTGATTGAACGGACGGATGAGATCGTGACACGCAAGCGGGTGTACTCGGTGCACCCACCTAGCTAGGTGCACCGGAGTGTTCACCATATATATATCATTCATTACCCAATATAGATCTACTACCATTAGGACACCTATTAGTGTCCTCATATAAGGACACTATTAGGAACCATTAGATTAGAAACTAAATTCAATGGACTAGATTAAAATGGACAAAAATGTCATTTGGAAACTAGTATATATAATAAGTACCACAAACCTAACAAACCCTAAAAATATATATTCATCCAAACAAAATCGGCACTCTCCAATCTAGCCGCCGCCGTCGCTCCTCCTCCAATCCAGCCGCCGCCATCGCTCCTCCTCCAATCCAGCCGCCGCCATCGCTCGTCATCCGATCAAGTTGCCGTCGTCGCTCGTCATCCACTCTCAATTCGGCCGCCGCCGTCGCTCGTCCTCCAATCCAGCCGCCGACATCGCTCGTCCTCCGATCAAGCCGCTGCCGTCGCTCGTCATCCGATCAAGTTGCCGCCGTCGCTCGTCATCCCATCAAGCTGCCTCCGTCGCACTTCCTCCACGGCCCAACTACCTTATTCTCCTCCCCTGTCGACGGATCTCAATTACAGATCCAACCACCACCACTAATAGGTAGATGGCGGAATCCTCTTGCTGCATAGTGAAGCGGTACAAGGCGCTTGGAATCCCGTTTACAAGGTTCGTGCTCACCACTTTGGCTTAATTATAATTAACGGTATTAAATCAGGCGTACTTTAAAAGTTTAGTGACTTCAAATATAATTAAACCATGGTCTTCTTCTTTGAATATTTGCAGAGGAGAATAAGTGTTGGGCTACTGTGTACGTCTCCAATGGTTACCGCCGCCAACACACCGCCGAGATCTCGAATCTAGGGTTGTTCAACAAGAAGGGGCGATTGCACATCTCCGTCTGCCCAGCACATGTTCCAGTTTGACGTTTTAGGAACATGTTCCAATTTCTATATTAGGAGCATGTTCCAATTTCTTTATTAGGAACATGTTCCGATTTCTTCGTTAGGAACATGTTAGTATTTCTATTTTTTGTACTAAAGGAGTAAAGTTGGAAGAGACGAGGGAGTTGTAGTAATTCTTTTGTCGATTTTGGGTACCTTTCCACACACTTTGTGTTCCGATTTCTTAAATTATGGAACATGTTTGTAGTGTTCCGTATAGTTAATTATGGAACAGGTATTCGATATTATTGTTCCATTTTCAATTTGATTTAAGGTTTTATGATTTTCTGTGTTCCGATTTGGTAATAAGGAACAAAATCGATTTTCAACACGTTCCATTACTTTTGAAATGGATCACTGTTCCGGAACAATAAAATAGGAACTGTTCCGAAATGATAAAAGAGGAATTGTTCCGAAATGATAAAAGAGGAACTGTTTCGAAACAATTTCCACAAAAAGTGTTAGAAACTAATCTAAAATAAAAACCATTGGAGATACACAACAAAAACCGGCGAGCATAGAGAAGAAGATGAATAAGTAATTAAAAAAGATATTAATTTAATCATAAATTGAATGAAGCAAAAAAATGAGAGAAAAAGAATAAAAATCAGCAGTGTAACTACAAATCCGAAAATTAATAAACAATAATTAAAAATCTGTAATAAATAAAATATTGAAATTACCCTTATGTCCAATTAATATAGGCCTTCCGATCTTTAAGATTAAATCCTATGGTTCTAAAATGTGTCCTCATGAGGACACTTTGGAGTGTCCAAACGGTAGGATTTCCCTATAAAATCAACAGGTTAAGTCGATCAATTTCCACATTCCGGTCCATTTTTTCTTTTACAAGTTCTTGGATTCCCAGGTGGAGGTCGTGAAGCAAGCTTTAACGGTTGGGTACATGACCCTCTATTTCATTTGTAATGTTCGTGGTTACAATGGTCATGACCCTTCATACAAAACTCGAGGACTGGAGTCATCAGGGTAGGGAGAACTGTAGAGAAAAAGGAATCTGCGGCACCGGAAATGATGAGGATATTTTGTAATAAATGTTGGTCTGATGGAAGAATAGCAAAGCGAGTGGGCGCATAAGTTTTCTCTGAACGTCTCAGAGCTGCGTTTTCTCGATCTAGCATCACCGGGGGGTTTTCCCTACTGTGGGTGAGCTTCGGTAGGGCTCTCCGGAGGTTTCTAGGTTGCCAGCCGACCTCTGAGGTCACCGGATCCGTGCTGCTTTGCTTTCTGTTTTCTCTTCTTTGCTCTTTCTCTATTTTGCTTGTTACTATTCCATTGCCGATGATTGAAATGGGTGAATCGTCGAAGGCGGGGGAGGATTTAGGAGATCGGCCGAAGAAATCTTGGTCTGCGATGGTCACAGATCCTGCTCTGGATCTGAAGTTTGTTGATATCCCGGCGTCTGCAAGAGTTGGTGGTGTCCTCAAGATTCCTAGAGCGGTATTGGAGAAAGGTTTTGAGAAACTCAAGTCATCCATTGTTGCTCAGTTTGTGGGGCTCCTCCACCGTTTCGCGTAATCATGACAATTGCGAATCGTTCGTGGGGTTATGAAGGGCCGGTGATGGTCTCCAAGTACCTAGATTCTTGCTTTTTGTTTGAGTTTAACTCGGTGCGTTTGTGCGATTGGGTGCTCTCTAGGTCCTGGCACATCAACAATTCAGGGATGCTCTTAAGGCGCTGGGAGAATGGAATTAAGCCGATGGATCTTTCAGCTAAGAGCTCGTTGGAATGGATAACTTTGACGAATGTGCCACCTGCGGTAATAACTATTGAAGGCATAAGTTGGCTTACTAGTATGATTGGGAAACCTTGGAAGAAATTTGTGGGTGAAGGACTTGATGTAAAGGTCTGCATTCTAAGGGATGTGGTTGTTCCCTGCCCAGATTCAATTAACATCGAGCTGGAAGATGGTGAACTCTGGAGTGTAGGGGTCATTCAGGCAAAAGTTAGAGACTACAAAGAAGTTAAGAGAGTCTGGCATCAGACAGGGCAGGCTAAGACCCAAAAAGCTCAGGTTATTGCAGGGGATTTGGATCCTATCCTTTCTCCAATTCAAAGGGTGGTTAAGGATGTGGTTGCAGAGGTACAAACAACTCCACTGGCAGAGAGTGCTGCTGATATAGATATGAATATTGCTAGTGTGCAAGTAAGTGGCCAGGCTACTAATAATAAGACACTGAAGAGAAGAATGAATAGGAAAAAAGAAGAAATCAGCACGGAAGGCTTTAAATGATTCCCTAAACTCAGTTCATGTACAGTCGGAGGTAGGGGGAGATGAAATGATGGTGTTGGAAGTTGTTCCTCGGTCACTCGATTCGGGGGGGACTCTTGGGGACTGGCAATGCACCTGCAGCTTCCTTAGAAGGGACATGTGCACCAGCACCCCTGGAGGCTACCTTACAGACTGGGAAGGGTTCTGTTGATCAACCTAATGCTTCTTTGCAAACTGAGGGTGTATCGCAGCCTGGAAGACCTGTGGAATGTGAGGTTAGACAATGGAGCGTGAATATATGAAGGGAAGTCAGCTAGTAAAAAAGCTAAGTCAGTGGAATTGTCCATATATGAGAGGAGTCTGAAGTCTAATTTTGTTCAGAAGGTATCATGAGTTAAAACAAGACATAAAAATAAACAAAGATGAGGGATATGGACTTGGAACAAGAGAGGGTTTAACAAGAAAAGTAAGTATGATGCAGTTATGTCGTTTGGTAGGCAGTATAGTATTGATATTATAGATATCCTTGAACCTAGAGTACGGGTGAATAATGTTGTGGCTTTGTTTAAGGAGAGGTTTCCTAGTTGGAATGTCGATTTTGCTTTTGATGGGGACTCGGGTAAGATCTGGCTGCTTTGGTTCAACTGATGTTGTGACAGAAGACGTTTGTATGCTTCAGTTCAGGCACTCAAAGTCAGTGTTAATGATCCCTGGATGTTAGCAGGGGACTTCAATGCCTTCTTGGACTTATCAGAAGCTGATCCAACTCCTTCTTCCTATGAGAGCATGGAAGATTTTAAGGGGTGTGTTAATGATTGTGAGCTGATTGAACATGCTGCTACAGGGTCTTTCTACACTTGGATTAACAATACAACTGAAGGACTGGTTTCAAGGAAACTAGATAGAGTACTGGTTAATCTTAGCTGGCAATCTGCTTTCCCTGATAGCAAAGTTAAAGTGATTGCTTCTACTGAATCTGATCATTGTGCACTTTTCATTAACAATGATAGGTGAGTGGCTCCCATCAGAAAAACTTTAAATTTTTCTCCTGCTGGATTCAGAATGTGGACTACAAGCGTTTAGTTGATCAAGTCTGGGCTTCACATGTTCAGGGCAATGATTTCTATGTGATCTTTGAGAAGCTTAGGAGATTAAAGCATGTTTTGAAGGGCCTTAATCAGAGATGTTAATCAGACATTCAAAGAAGAGTTAAGGATAAAGAGAAGGAGTTGCTGGAAGTAAAGGAAAAGCTCTATAATTCCCCCGCTGCTGCTGCTTTGCAGGTATGTAGGAAGGAGTTTGAGCAGTTGAAAGCTCATGAGGAAAGCATAATGAGATAAAAAGCTAACGTTAATTGGATTAAGTTGGGAGATCAAAATATTGCTTTCTTCTTTAATCATGTCAAGGCTAGACACTCTGTCAATACTATAAGGCAAGTGAAGGATAAGGATGGTAATATGGTGGATTCACAGGAAGCTATTTCAAAGGTGGTTGTGGATTTTATAAGAAATTGTTAGGTGATAGTTCTCAGGTGATGTCTACTTGCTTTGATTCGCTTATTACTCTGAAGCTCACAGATGTTCAAGCTGATGTTATGATTGTGCCGGTGTCGACAGAGGATGTTAGAAAAGTTCTGTTCAGTATACCAAACGAAAAGGCTACTGGAGATAGCTGTAATGCCCTGTTTTTCAAGGATAGCTGGGATACTATTAAGAATACTCTAATTGCTGCAGTTATGGGATTCTGTGATGATTCCAAGATGCCTCCCTTTTTTAACTCAATCTACTTGGCCCTGATCCCTAAGAAGAAGAATGCTGACGATATGGGACACTTTCGCCTAATTTCCTGCTGCACAGTGATTTATAAGGCGATTTCAAAGATATTGGCAAACAGGTTAGTTGTGGTTCTTCCTTCGCTTGTCAGTATGAATTAAACGGAGTTTATAAAAGGAAGGAATATAGGGGATGGGATCTTGTTGGCTCATGAGCTCCTAAGTACTTATAAGTCCAAAGCAAACTCTCCTCATTTTGCCATCCAAATAGATCTGCAAAAAACTTTTGATTCAGTGGAATGGAGCTTTATTCTTAAGGTCCTGAAAGCTATGAAAGTTTCTGTGGTTTTTATTAAGTGGATTTCAACGTGTTTGGAAGCTCCAGGATTTCTGTTAATGTCAATGAGACGTTCAGTGGGTACTTTCCAGCGAAAAGAGGATTTAGGCAGGGGGATCCCATCTCCCCCTTCCTATTTATGCTATCAATGGAGGTCCTTAGCTGTTTATTTGTCAAAGCCGTTGAAGAGAAGAGGTACTCAATCCACCCTCAATGTAAAGGTATAAGTCTAACCCACTTGAGCTTTGCAGACGATCTTCTAGTCTTTGCAAAGGCAACCTATGGTGCAGTTAAGGAAGTGACATCTATTCTTGAAGAGTTTCATAAGCTTTCTGGCCTGCGCTTTAATTCTGAGAAGTGTAAGATTTATCTAGCTGGATTGACTTTGGAGGAGGAGGTAAATATTGTTGCTGCCTTAGGGTTCTTTAAAGGGGAGCTTCCTTTTAGATACCTTGGTATCCCCCTAACCACTGGGAAGTTAAGGCGGAGTGATTGCAAGGCTCTCTTGGATAAAATTACTAAACGTGTAACTGATTGGAAGGATAGTAAGTTGTCTTATGCAGGGAAGCTTCATTGATTGACTCTGTGATTAGAGGTACTCTGCAATATTGGATGAGTTCGTTCATATTACATGCTGATCTTGTCAAAGATGTGGAGACAATATGCAATAGGTTCTTATGGGGGAAAATGAATGGAGGCAAGTCAAAAGTTGCGTGGGAGAAGATTGCTAAACCTAAGCGAGAAGGAGGAGTTGGAATATGGAATTTTCGTAGTTGGAATGTAGCAACAGTTATTAAGCACCTATGGCAGTTGCTAATGCGATCTTGTTCGCTCTGGGTGGCTTGGGTTAGCAAGTACTGGTTCAAAAGTGCCAATATATGGGATTACGTTCTGATGCGGGGTCCTAGCACTGGAAGCGTCTCATGAAGCTGAGAGAGGTAATCAGACCTCATGTCCAGGTTGATGCTGATGGAGACCTGATGTGGGATGGCAAGTATATGAGCAAGTTTAGTTTGAAGGTGGTTTGGAATTATGTTCGTCCTGTTTGTCCAGAGGTGGATTGGTATGATGCGGTGTGGTCGGGCTTCTATATCCCAAAACGAGCAATTGTGACATGGCTGATTGTTACCAAGAAGCTGATGACAGCAGACAAGATTAAGCACTGGAATCCAGCGGTGAGTGTGGATTGTGTACTGTGTAAAGATGCAGATGAGACCTATGATCATTTGTTTTGGAGCTGTGGGTACATGAGAGAGGTGATGGATAGTCTACTTCCTGAGTTACGGGGACAACCCCTATCGCAGGTGATTGAGAGTATGAAAAGGTGGAATACAGGTAGTGTTGTGCTGAATGCCAAACGTTTATTATGGAGAGTAGCCATATGCAGAGTTTGGATTGAAAGATGTAGAAGAATTTTCCAGCGGGTTGGGGAGATGACTGCACAGCTGCTAATTGCAGAAATCAAAAGAGAGATCAGTGTTTTTGCTACTGATCATGTTTACGAAAGTAGTATAGTTTCAATTATTTAGAGAGTGAGGCTCTCTTTTAGTAGTTTGTAGGTTTCCGGTGTACAAATATTCCTTGCTTTAATGAATAAAATCTTTCAATTTCATCAAAAAAAAAAAAAAAATTTGTTGCTTGGTAATACTAATAAGCAATGCATACAGAAAGTAAAGCAGACCCGCTTGCTTGGTTGCGTAAGAAATAGTAGTATGGTTACTTACCATATCAGTTGGGGTGTGACCTGCTACCATCTTATGTGCAGGTTTTGAACCATTTGTATAAACTTTGACAATGAAACTTTATGATGGAGAAATAAAGGTAAAAACAGATTATAAAGTTTCGACAACAACTTTGTTAAATTTCAGGCAGCAATTGTGTGTTCCAACATAAACTTAACCAATTTTGTACCTTTTTGTTCGTCATAAAACAGTATAGCTTATGATAAAAAAAAAAAAAAATATAGCTGATATACATTCACTGATTCACACCAAGACTCAAATTGACTTCCCTGGAAAGTAAGATTTTTTGGAAGCCATGGCAGCTGAACAATGAATTGAGCATGAATGAAGCACACTGGCTGGCCAGAGTAGAGCTGAAACAAATTCCTTCACCTGCCTGATCCATCTGGGAAAGACTTGAGCGCTTCTTCGTTTCCATTATCATAGAACTCAACCACAGCCTTCATTCGAGGGAGCTTATCTGGATGGTAGTTTACGTGGACAATTACCGGCTTCAGCTTCCTCAGGTTAGCATCTTTCCTCACAGTCTTGAACAGGACTTTGCTGTTCATGAAAAGGTACAAGTCCATTGTCCTCCTAGATGCATACAGTCCATTGTACCCTGGATGTGAGGGGTAAAACAGTTCCTCGTTAAATACTGCCTGATCCCAGGCAGTCTCCTGAGCAAGCCGATAAGCAACACGATCCAAAAGCTCGATCGAAGGAATCGTTGGTCTGATGTAGAAGAAGCCAGAATTGTAAACCCAAATTCTCATCGTGTGAGCATATCGTGCCCACCCCATGGAAGGCTCATCGAACACATCATTGTAACCATATGCAGTCATGTTATTGTGTCCATCAGTCATTGACTCCACATCTGAATCTCTGTACAGATGATCAAACGGGTTCTGCAGATACACAATATCAACATCAGACAGAAGAACACTGTAACCCAATTGCAAGAACTCCCTCAAGATTCGGAATTTCAAACCCGAAACAGCATGGTTGCCTCCAGTCTTTCCTACTGAATCAACCCCTTCATCAGGATCTCTCTTGTAGAATGGAACATCATTTGATTCACAAAGTTGGACAATCTCATCATCCAGAGCAACAACCAAATAATTGGGTATGCCAACTTTCTTGATGCTATTGAACCAAACCTCCAACATTTCTTTCACGTTCGAGTTAGCTAAAGCGACTATGACTTCTTTCTGCACAGCAACTTTCTCTAGTATACTTGACAATCTCGGGTTCACCGACTCGTCTGGCATTACTGCAAGGTTTGTTCTTAATCGCTTAACAGTACCAAAAGGTCCAGCTTTGTGCTGCTCACCCAATATAGTAACTTGATTTTCTGCTTGGCCTTTGATTTGTTCTGCATATCTGAGCTTTGAAGTAAGCTCCTTAACCTGTTTCTGCAACTTGGAGTTTGTCTCCGATGCTTCAGCAAACGCAGCTCTTAAAGCCTTGAGCTTATCAGATGGCTCACAGGAGGATGATGATACCACCTAATGAAAATAGCTAACTACATGAGTTGATCATCTGCAACAAAAATTGACCCCCCTCTAAATCCTCCAGCAAACAGTTTAAAAGCTGGAAAGCAAGACAACAAATCTACAATAGAAGGTAAAGAAAGATTACAACGGGAAACAAGAGATGATACAAGAAGACAGTGGCGTATTTATACCATATATGATCTAGAAGATTGAATATGAACTAAATGCTCGAACTGCAAATTGGAGTCGCAAGAGAAAACATAAGAGAAAGAAGCAGTGGTGAGGATATGCAAAAATCATAGCGAATTGCTCCCAGCTTTGGGATTTTTTTGAACATGTATTTTCGCAGATGGTTCCATGCTAATCAATGCGCCCTAATCAATCAAATCGAGAACAGACAAAACCAAGCAGTCAACGGCAGCATTATCCCACGGAATCTAATAAAGAACTAGAAAGGAAATCTACGGCACAGGAAGATAAAAAAAGGCAAATCAAGAAGAAGAGAAACAAAGAGATGAACCTGGGAAATAGAAGAGCGGAGAGAGGAAGCGTAGATGACAGAAGAAGTAGAAGTAGCGGAATTGAAGAATCCATGAGGGTAGAGAAAAGCGAAGGCGCAGCCGAGTAAGATTCCAATGGCAATGGCGACGGCGATTCTGGATTTGACGATGGAGGCGCTGCTGTTATTCCTCATCAACGGCCCCTCTCTTCGTCCAATCATCTCTCTTATGCGTTTCTCGTCAAATTCGATTCATACACCGTGAATGGGAGAGATATGGCGGAATGCTGTTTCATCCGCTAGTTAGTTGTTGACTAAAAAATGGGAGAGACATATTGAGTTGACTTTTAGACCTGCTCAATTGTTCTTTTCGTTCTTTTCGGTTGAGTTCGTCTAAATCGGTTATTAAATTTAGAAGAACCAAATTATTGAATTTTTTTTTTATGAATTGAGCTTGTTTTATTCATAAAAAAAACTTCGAGGTTCAACACAAAGAAAGAAAGCTTTCAAAACTAAGAGAACAAGAGGAGAAAACTATCTATATATAATCTATAAACATTTTTCGTATGATCTACCATGAGCAAAACCAAGAAGCTCTTGTTTGATCATCGCCTCGGGCCGATGCTGCAGTATTTTCCACACTCTCAAAAACCCGCTTGCACCGCTCTTTCCAAATGGCGCACAAGCCTAAGACCCAAGTCAACTTTTTCACTTTGGTTCGAACGGAGTCCGTAGACAAGGAAATAGCAACCCAGAGCCTCATCCCAAGTTTTGCCTATTAACTCCGGTAGCAGTATTTTTAACACAACAACAGTAAAAGTGCATTCAAAGAAGAGGTGCGGCCTACATTCAACTTCAGAATTGCGGAGGATACAGACTTCATCAACAGTAGGCAACCATTTCTTTACCTTATCTTTGGTGTTCAACCTCCCTCGCACAATGAGCCACGCGACTAAGCTCCTTCTAGGGATTACAAACCCTTCCCAAAGCAAATGATACCACAACACATCTAGTTGCTTCGGCCTTAATGACTACCAAACCACACTAACCTTGAATTTCTGTAATTTTTCTCCATTCCAGAGGATGCATCCATTTTCAGAACTAAGAATCTGTTTAATCCGCTCCCTTAATGCCATGATTTTATTCCAATGCCAAGAGCCTGACTTTCCATTAAACTCCCAGAAGTCAACCTTCTTGAGTCGATACCGCAATATCCATGCTACCCAAAGTGATCCAGATTGCATAAGCAAGTTCCATACATGCCTAACTAAATTGCCAATGTTCCAGCTTCTAAAATCTCTAACACCAACTCCACCCTCAAGCTTAGGGAAAGCAAGGTGAGCCCAAGCTATCTTAGCCTTTCCACCCTCCCCTCCCCTCCCTCTCTCTTACCCCAAAGGAATTGAGAGCAGATGTGCTCAATTTCCACAATTACAGCTTTAGGGAGAGTGAATAAAGCCATCCAATACTAGAGAAGGCCACCAACTACCGAGTCTACTAATTGCAATTTTCCAGCATAAGACAACAACCTGGATTTCCAATCGAGGACTCTACTTGTTATTTTGTCAACAAGTGACTTGCAGTCTCACTTTTTTAACCTCCATGCAGTTAATGGCACTCCCAGATAACGAAAGGGCAGTGAACCTTGTGAGAATCCAAAAATTACAGCCAACTCTTAAGCAATGCATCATCAATCCCTGCCATGTATATATTACTTTTATCTGCATTAAACTTATGCAGAATGCCAGATACTTCCATAATAGATTCCTTATCATCCTTAGCAAAAATGAGCAGATCATCAGCAAAACTAAGATGTGAGAGCCCAATATGCTTGCATTGCGGATGAAATCTTAATTTTTCCTTACTCACAAATTCAACAAACAAGCACGATAACCCCTCCATGGCAATAACAAATAGGTAGGGAGAGATGGGGTCTCCCTGTCGGAGCCCCCTAAAAGCTTGAAATAAACCTTCAAGAGAACCATTCAAGTTCACAGAAAGCATCGTTGACTCAAAACAAGCTTTGATCCATAAAATAAACAAGCTTGAAAAGTTCATAGTAGTAAGAACATCACAATATAGACCCATTCCGCCGAATCAAAAACTTTTTTGAGGTCAACTTTCATGGCAATCGAGGCGAAATACCTGTTTGAGAATATCCTCGGTGGATCTCATGAGCAAGGAGTATACTATCACTCACTGATCTTCCTTTAATAAATGTTGTCTAAGACCTGCTAATCCACTTGGCAGGACCAAAGCCAATCTGTTTGCAAGAATCTTTGACACTAGCTTATACATCACGTTGCAACAAGAGATTGGACGAAAATCCTTCATCTCATTTGCATTATCCTTTTTGGGTATAAGTGATAAGCTAATAGAATTAACAAACCCCGTCATTTTACCAGTTGCAAAGAAACTGAGCGCAACTTCAATGACCTCACCTCCAACTAACTTCCAATTTTTTTTTTTGAAGAAGGCAGCCTGGAAGCCATCAGGTCACAGTGCTTTGTCATCAGGGACGCTATTCATTGCTGCAGATATTTCACATTCTATGACAGGCTCAACAAGGCTATCCCTTTGATCATCATCAAGTTTACTAGTTAAAAAAGCACCCCAATCATACTTCATAACCTGAGTCTTCTCACCCAACAATTTCATATAGAATCTCACAGCCACTTTAGAAAGTTGGGGATGAGTATCTACTAAGGCTCCACCATCATCTCTTAATTTCCTGATCAAATTTCTCATATGGCGAGACTTAACATAGCTTGAGAAGTACCTTGTGTTCCCATCGCCTAATTGAATCCAATTGACTCTTGATTTCTGCTTCTGAATACTCTCCTCTGCTTGAATCAGGAAATCCAACTCCACAGTATATTGTTTAACAGCTACAACTTTTCCAGGGGTAGGAAGGTTAAACATATCCTCTTTAAGATCTATCAAAGAAGCATTTTTACTTCTGATACGATTCTGAAGGTCAGTAAAATACTTGAGATTGAACTTCTTCAGCACTTTCCTGACTTAACTACTCATATAACCAGAAATAACCCTTACCTTGAACTTTTATACTCCATGCTTCATCCACCACTGTACCAAACTCGGGATAAGAATACCAACATGTAAAGAATCTGAAGGGCTTAGGACAACTCACAACCTGACAATCATTATCAATCAACAGAGCGCAGTGATCAGATTCAATACAAGGTCTGATTGTTACCTTACTCGTAGGGAAAGTACTATGTTCACCAGAACCCAATCCAACCTTCTAGCAATGACATCTAAATCCCTATTGTTAGTCCAAGTGAAATGGGACCTCTGTGTCATATGCACCAATAAACCACAATCCCCCACACAATCCCTGAAATTATGCATACCCTCAAGAGAAGTAGGGTCATTAGAAGCATCATGGAGATCCAAAAAGGAGTTGAAATTCCCAGCTACCATCCATGGGTCATTAGAAACTTTCGAACCAAATCCTCAAACAAACACCTCCTAACATCACAACTATTGGCGCCATAGACAAAAGTACAATAAACTTTTCTTGGCTAATCAACTGTCACATGAATCAATTGGCTATTAAACTCCAAGACAGATATGGGAATATCCCTTTTCCACACTAGCCAAATTTTTCTAAGGTCCCCTTTATAACAAAATCTCCCTTTCCACCCAGGGAAACGCTCTAAAAATATATCAACAGCTTTACTACTTCTAACTCTAGGTTCTAGAATAGCAATGACATCTATTTTAAAAACAGAAATATACTCCTTAATAGCTAAAAACTTACTATATTTATTAAAGCCTCTTATGTTCCAGACCCAAAATTTCATCGACGACGTTTGAATTGGGTAACAACCCCTGACCTTATCTTAGTTTTAACACTTCTGCTATGCTGCAAGTAATCCCCAAGGTTTGGCTTTAAACCATACGGCATGTGATGCACACCATCAGACATATCATCTGAACTAACCAACTTCCTCACCATTTCTTCTGCAGTTTCATCCTTAACATTCTGATTCAAAGGGCTCTGAGGTTTCCCTTCCATTCATGTGAAGGTTTGGGAACATTGCCTTGTTGGCAAGATAGCTCTTTCATCTCATACGAGATCTCAAAGTCATTGCCTTGCCCCCCCCCCCCCCTCCAACCAACTGAGAGACAAAAACACATTAGGTGCTTCCTTCCCTTCATACGAAGGTTTAGAGACATTGGATATTATAACCATTGTAGTTAAAATCGCGATTTTGATCGTAAAATCGTACGATTTTACGAGCCCACCAATGAGTTGCGATCAAGATTCCACGTAAAATCGATATGCCGTCGAATCGGGTGGAATCGCGTGTAAAATCGTAAAAATCGTGGAATCGGTTGATTCCCATGATTTTACCGATTCAAGTTTCTCGGCTGGGTTTTTAATTTGGGTCGGGTTTTGGCCCGCCTTCAAACCGAATCCAGACTAAAACGCAGCGGCCTAGATGGATTTCAGAATTCAGACATAAACCCTTTATCCCTTTCAAATCCCTAACTTCAGTACTTCGCCGTCTTCCTCTATCTCACAAATCCATTTCACTCCTCTCACTCTCACAGACCACAATCGACGTCGTCTTTGCTGTCGATGCCCGCTGCAGCCACTTCCTTCGACAAAGATATGAGGCGCGCAAAGATCTGATGATGCTCGTGCTTCTCCTCCGACAAACTCTGCATCAAACTCCTACTAATTTCAAGTGCTGTCAAAATTCAAAACTCTGCATTTGCCTTTGAAGTAAGATCACTGAGCACTGAAACACTTCTTTTTCCTGTTTTGGTGCACAGTAAATTGAGAGTTGAAGCTTCAAGCTTGGATGTTGTCTTTATGTTGAACTCGAAAATGATATGGTTTGGATGAATTTTGGCTACCTGTATGTTAATATATTCATTCTCATGTTATTTTGTTGACAGAGTTGTAAGCAGAATAGTTGGGTTTGGGTTGGCATCATCACAAAGGTCAAAGTATATAAACGAAGCAGGACAGTCCGTGACACTCAGGTTAACCTACAGTAGATTCATTTTACTTTTACTTAGTTTAGTAGATTCATCTTACTTAATATAGTTTACTGCTACAAGTTAATGGTTCTTTCTTGTCCTATTTCTTTGAAAACCTGAGTTATACTCAGGTTTCCAAACAAATAGAACAAGAAAGAATCATTAACCTAGACTTCTATTGGTTTGGTACTGATGTACTGTTGTATTGCTATGATGCGCTATTGCTATCTATTTGATTTTCCATTTGCCTATCATTAACCTGAGCTGTACTGTTGTATTGCTGTCTTTTTACTTATAGGTTTGAATTGATCATGTCAAGTGGTACATCCAAATCCGGTAGAAGACCACCAAAGAAAAATCCAAATGCACCAGGAAATAGAAGTGATCCGGGTTGGCAATATGCATTGGATGTTGATGGCACCTCAAAAAAAAACCCAATGCAAATTCTGCTTAAAGGTATTCTGTGGTGGAATATTTCGTCTTAAACATCATCTTGCTGGCACTAGGGATAATGTAGAAGCATGTGTGAGTGTTCCTGATGATGTTAGAAAGAAAATTTTGGAGCTTTTGGATTTTAACATGGAGGCTAAAGAGGTTAGAAAGAACATGATGTCCACTAAGAGTCTTAGTTCTGCATCTTCTGGTTCTGGCTCTCATGATATAATCCCTTCAAGGGTTGATGTGTCTGGTAGTTCAAGTAGCAACCCTGTTCCTAGTCGAACTCAAACAACTGTGAGTCAATTGTTGAAAAGGGATCAAAGGAAGGAAGCATGCAAAGGTATCTCACAGTGGTTTTACAAAACTGCTACTTCTTTTAATGGGGCTAGGTGTGAGGAGTATTATCGTATGTTTGATCTAGTTGCTAGACATGGCCCAGGTTTTAAGCCACCATCCTACCATGAGATAAGGGAGACTTTCTTACAGGAGCAGAAGAAAGAATTGGATGAAAAACTTGGTCATTTTAGGGATGAATGGAAAAGTGTAGGATGCTCTATAATGTCTGATGGTTGGACGGATACCAAAAGAAGATCAATTTGTAATTTCTTGGTGAATAGTCCAAAGGGGACTGTCTTTGTTGAGTCTCTTGATACATCTAACTTCTCAAAGAATGCATCAAAAGTTTTTGAGATGCTAGATAATGTTGTGGAAAAGGTTGGAGAGGAAAATGTTATTCAAATTGTGACGGACAATGCAGCAGCATATAAAGCCGCAGGAACAAAGTTGATGGAGAAGAGGAAACATTTGTTTTGGACTCCATATGCAGCTCATTGCTTTGATCTAATGCTTGAGGACTTTGACAAGAATTTGAAGGTGCACAAGTCAACCATCGAGAAAGGTAGAAAAATCACAAATTTCATCTATGCAAGCACAATTTTGATTTCCATGCTTCGAGAGTTCACGAAGGGGCATGATTTAGTTAGACCCGGTGCTGCACGATTTGCCACTACATACTTAACTCTTGCTTGTCTTAGTGAACACAAGGGAGCATTGATGACAATGTTCTCTTCGGATGGTTGGAAGAAAGGTAGTTTCTCAAACATTCCAAAAGGAAAAAATGTCCAAGGAATAGTTTTGGATGGGAGGTTTTGGAGTAATGTAAGTTTGTGTATTGAGCTGCTTTGCCTTTGGTGAAAGTCCTTCGCTTGGTTGATTCCGAGGAATACCCTTCAATGCGTTCTTGTACTTTGAACTACTTCAAGCAAAGGAGAAGATCAAATTGAACTTCAACAATAATGAACTAAGGTAAAAAATAGAACCAAACCTTTTAATATTGTAGTATTGGTTGAATTGTGTTTGTATTGTTTATGGATTTATGGGTTAGTATACTTGTTTGCAGATATAAACCCATTTTGGACATCATTGATAAAAGGTGGGAAAATCAAATGCAAAGACCGTTGCATTATGCTGCATATTGGTTGAATCCTAGAGTCCATTTCAGTCAAGGATTCCAGAATTCAGACAAAAAATTGAAGTTGGCATTGTATGAGACGGTGGATAGACTTATATGGGATAAAGAAGAGAAGCTCACGATCATGTCACAATTAGATTCATTCCATTCTGCAAGAGGTATGTTTTCTAGTTATGGAGCAATGCAGTTGATAGGTAGAAAGCAGCCAACAGATTGGTGGAGTAGTTTTGGAGATGATTGTCCTGAACTTCAGAAATTCGCTATTCGAGTTCTGAGTTTGACAACTAGTGCATCTGGATGTGAGCGTAACTGGAGTATCTTTGAGATGGTAAACATTTACAAGCTAAAGTTTTATTGTTATAAATTTGTCTACTCATCTTTTTAATTTTTTCTTCTTTTCATTGCTTGATGAATAATGTTTAGGTTCATAGCAAAAGAAGGAACAAGTTGATGCAGCAAATGATGAATGATCTTGTGTATGTGAAGTATAATTCTAGGTTGATATCAAATCAACTTAAGAAAAAAGAACGTGAGTTTGATGAAATTGACTCTGATGATGAGTGGATTGCTGGAGATGATGAGGAAAGTGAGAATGAAGTTGTTGTAGAATTGTCCGGAGATGGAGATGGAGATGGTTCACATAATGAGCTTAATATACCATCATTTGAGCATATTGTCGAGCAAGTAAGTATTATACTATGAATATGTGGTTTATATATTATGTGTTATGAATTGAATATTTTGTTATGTTATTATTTATATCTTTATATAGGATATCAAGTGTTGTTGAAAGAGATGGACTTAGGAGTGAATCTGATGGAGCTGAACTTGGAGATAGACTTGATGATGGACGTTTACATGGACTTGATCTTGTTTTGGTTTTGGTGAAGATAGAGATGAAGATGATGGAGATGAAGGAGATGAAGGTGGAGGCCAAGAAGATGAGTTGGATGATAATGTTGATCCTGCAAATTTAATGTGAGCGATGTAGTTTGTGTTTTCTAGTTAACTTAGAATATGAGATTGTTAACTCATGGATTATGTCTTTGGATTAGTATGTACGTTTAAGACTTTGGATTAGTATGTACGTTTAAGACTTTGGATTGGTATGTATGTTTGATATTTTGGATTGGTATGTATGTTTAAGAATTTGGATTGGTATGCATGAACTTAATGTATCCATGGATTGTATTTATGACGAACTTATTGTATCATTGGATTGCTATGTATGTTTAAACTTGTTATGTATGCATGTATATGTATTTTTGTTAAACTTTTTGGTTTCTGCACTGTCTTATTAATTTTCAAAGTATTGCCTAGAATCTTACGATTTTGCGATTCGATTCTATGATTACGATTTCACCTCACTTTTCGATTTCACGTGGAATCTCGATTTTGACTACATTGATTATAACTATAAGGTTCAAATTGTTTTAAACCCCATGTTTATTTCTGAAATTTTAAAAAGTTAACGAAATTAGTCCTTGTTTATAAAATAGGGTCAAATACCTTAGTAGTCCCAAAACTTTGGGCCTTGTTACATTTCAGTCCTGAAACTTCAATTTGTTTCCGAATCATCCCGTTAGTACGGATTCTGTTATGTAATGGTACTATTCACGCCGCCAACAACCTTTTCCGGTGGTTTTCCCACATCAGCGCTCCACGTCAGTTAATTTAATAATTAAATAATGCCCAACCCAAACCTATTCAACCCATTTCGATTAACTCCACTGCCCGACCCAACCCTCTGAACCTAACCCGAAATAAAACCCTTACAACCCAAAATGCAGACTGTTCGACTTCCTCCTCTCTATACTTTCTTCTTCTCCCTTCTCTTGGCGGAAAAAGGAAGCACTATGTAACTCCAAGTCTGGCGCCGGCAGTATCGCTTTGTACTCTTGTCGAGAGATCTTCTCATCTCCGTTCGAATCGAATTTGTTGAAGACTTGCCTCATCTCTGTCAAACTTGGCTGCAATACAGTCATTGGTGAGCCGGAGTTCTGCCTGCTGCTGGTGCTGCGTGACGAGCACATTCGAGAGGGCTTTCGCTGGAAAGCTCACATTCGACATTTGTTATCTGATTTCGATTTCTTAGCTACATAGGTTTGAAGATGCAAAAAAAGGCTAATAACAGGTATGAAATGAAATCAACCACCTTACCTTGAACTCTATATACAGAAAGAAAGGTATAAAGCACAAAATAAAGCAAAGAAAAGCCTTTCTATTCCAGAATGAACAAGAAGAATGTTGTGTGGTCTGCAGAAGCTATCAAAGGAAAGAACAAAATCTCTGAAGACAAAAGGGAGTCAGAACGAAGAGAATGGGGCTAGGAACGAAGAGAAAGAGGATCGAAAAAGGGTTAGACGGATTTGCAGAGACTTGGATTTCTCTTCCTTCTAGGAACGAAATTGGATTTGTAGCCAAGTTTGACAGAGATGACGCAAGTCCTCGACAAATTCGATTCGAACAGAGACGGGAAGATCTCTCGACAGGAGTACAAGGCGATACTGCCGGCGCCAGACTTGGAGTTGCAGAGTGCTGCCCTTTTCTGTCAAGAGAAGGGAGAAGAAGAAAGTATAAAGAGAAGAAGGAAGTTGGACAGTCTGCGTTTTGGGTTGTAATGGTTTTATTTCGGGTTAGGTTTAGAGGTTTGGGTCGGGTAGTGGGGTTAATCAGAATGGGTTGAATAGGTTTGGGTTGGGCATTATTTAATTATTAAATTAACTAACGTGGAGCGTTGATGTGGAAAAATCACCGAAAAAGGTTGTTGGTGGTGTGAATAGTACCATTACGTAACGGAGTCTGTACTAACGGGACGATTCGGAAACAAATTGAAGTTTCAGGACTGAAATGTAACAAGGCCCAAAGTTTTGGGACTACTAAGGTATTTGACCCTTATAAAATATGAGAAGTTTGGGACGATGTGTCGATGACCAAATACATTATCAGCCTCGCCTGTTTAGTTTAATATTTTTTATTAAAAAGTAAGAATTTTTTTAAAGGATTATTATAATTAAAAAGCAGCAAGAATACGATTTATTTTTTAAAAACACATTCTTTTCGAAACCCCAAATCTATCCCGGTTTTCAAAATAGTTAACGCTCTTTAATTGTAACTTTTTGAACGTTTTGGACAAAGTAGCTAACGGAAAAAATTAAGTAACTGTTTTCTAAACTAGATTAGTCGGTTCGATTGCTCTCTTAACCCTCCTTATCCATGCCTCAACCACCACCATCACTGTCTGCCCGCCGTCCGAGCTCAGCAGATCTGCCGGTATACTTCCGGAGATCATGTTCGCGTCCAAATTCAGAGTCGAAATCTGTCGTTAACTATTTTGAAAACCGGGATAGATTTGAGATTTCGAAAAGAACGTGCTTTTTAAAAACAAATCGTTACTTTTTAATTATAATAACCCATTTACAAATGAATAAGTTAAAAAAAGAAAGCAAAGAGAGGCGTGTCCTCTAATTGGCAAGGTTTTCAAGTACAACAAAAAAAGATCCAAAGAGTCATGGTGATCCTTTCTCGCTTCTAGGAAGCTTAGAGAACACTGACATATCTCAAAACCCTCAAATCCTCATGATCAAGGCTAAGATAAGCCATCTCCCTTGCTTTGCAAGGTGTTCGGTTATTTACACATTTAATCACGACAACTTGTAACAAAAGAGAAGGACCAAAAGGCTAAACTAAGGTGACTACCCTTGCAGTTTTCTCTGAACCATGTAGGCTTCTCAACTCCTAGATGATGATTTGGCTAAGGTCGAGAGCATCTACAAAGCCACCCTGGTGAAATCTACTGCATCTCTCTCTTTCCGAGCATGAGCCAACACCCCTCCCTAAATTAAGCAAGTCCAGCATTCAGGTCATTTTTTAGATTCCTGTGATCCACAAAATAGTCAAGGAAAGTCTCCCAGGTGTTAATGAAAGTAGGCCATGGAGTCCGATCACAGCTTTTCCAAACCCCTTAGATATAACCATAGTCTATAAAGATATGATTCCTATTGTCCTCACTAGTAGAACACAACATACAAGTAGTTTCAGTGAAAAGGTTCCAAGAAACCAACTTCTCTCTTGTGGTAATTTGGTCATGTGTAATCAACCAAACAAGGAATGAATGCATTGGGATGTTAAGTGTTGTGATCTGGTGGTCTAGGGGAAGCCTTACATCCCAAGGCATTCATTCCCTACTGACTTTGTTCCAGCTCATTCGATAGGGGTACAATAGTATTTGTGTAGGCTTTGACCAGTTGTTCCGATTGACAACCTGTAAGTCTGGACAACCTCGATTGGATCTCGGTTGATGTCGGGTAAATGTGTATGAGTCACCATAGTCCAAGTATTTAAGGCATATAAAGTGAAGAAAATGATATAAGGAGTAGGACAAACCTCAGTGATGGCCATTGAGAGGCTTGTTGGTATGTTGCCTAATAGTCTAGCAGATATTTGATAGTCTGAGAGGTGTCCAATAGTATAGAGTTGATTGCCAATAGTCTAAAGCTGATTGCCAATAGTCTGAAAGGCTGATCGTTTGGGAATGAGCCAATAGTCTAGCAGTCTGATCGCTTGGGAAGGAGCTGATAGTCTAGAAGTCTGATCGCCTGGGAAGGAGCCAATAGTCTGGCAGTCTGATCACCTAGGAAGGAGCCAATAGTTTGGCAGGTTGATAGTCTGGATATGATAGTCTAGATCCCCTTAGAGAGAGAGGGGGGAGAGAAGGGAGATCCACTATTATATTGGAGGGAGCCTAGTATTTATTGTACCTTTGGAGAAACAACCACCGTTGGATATGATCAACGATTGAGATTAGATCTTAAAACCCAACCCTAATAGGCCTGAAGTTGGGCCTTGGGTAGTTTGGCAGTTGGGCCTCATTTAATTTGGTTGTAGTCTTGGCTCAAGTGGCTAGGCCCATCAATTTCCCCCAAGCTTGTTGTCTTGCTTCCGAGGCAACGAGCTTTTCTAGTCTGTAATATTTAGTGGATTTACCAATTGGGACTAGGGCTCATCAATTGCCCCCAAGCATGTTGTCTCGCTTGTCTATAGGAAACGGGCTTTCTTATGCCGAAGGTCCTAATGGACTCACTAATTGGCCCCAAGTGCAACTCGGCCAAATGTATTTCATGCCCGTAGGTCTTACTGAGTTGCTTGTCGCCCGTAGGCTTTATTCTAGCAATTTCATGCTCGTAGGTCTTATTGAGTTGCTTGTCGCCCGTAGGCTATTTTCTAGCAACTTCATGCCCGTAGGTCTTACTGAGTTGCTTGTCACCCGTAGGTTTTCTTCTAGCGATTTCATGCCTGTAGGTCTTACTAAGTTGCTTGTCGCTCGGAGGCTTTATTCTAGAGATTTCATGCCCGTAGGTCTTACTGAGTTGCTTGTCGCCCGTAAGCTTTATTCTAGCGATTTCATGCCCATAGGTCTTACTAAGTTGCTTGTCGCCCGCATGCTTTCTTCTAGCAATTTCATGCTCGTAGGTCTTACTGAGTTGCTTGTCGCCCGTAGGCTTTCTTCTAGAGATTTCATGCTCGCAGGTAGGGCTGACAGTCGGCCTGGTTCGGTCAAAAACCGATTCGAATTTTTGGTTGGCCGGGACTGATTTTTTGTCGAATGTGGACCGACGACCGAACCGAATTTCCTCGGTTTTTTAGCCGAGCCGAACGACCGGTTTCGGTTTGGAGTCGAACCGTGACCGAGGACCGAATTAAACGCAGTCTGACCGAAAACCAAACATAAACCGATCCTAAAACCGATCCGAGAACCGAGTAGAAACCAAGTTTTGAGCAAAAAACCAAAAACTTGACCTAAAACCGAATGTTTGAATTATTATGAGTTTGATCCATTTATAAAGGGTAGAATTGAATGGGGATGAGGAAGTAGGAAAAGGTTAAAACTACAGTATGATAATGATTCAACAGGTGGGTTTGGGTCTTCCTAAATTTGGTCGGCAGAGGGAAATACTATGGGGGGTTTGATTTTTCTCCATTGAAGGCAAGAGCTAGAGAAAGGAAATAACGGCTAGCCTACCTACAGAGGAAAATGGGTAATGGAAGGTGAAATGGTTGGTTCATTTCCCAAGGTTAATTAGTTGGTTTGTTTAGTAAGGGGAAATAGGCCAAATTATCTTCAAGTAAGAAGTAACGAGTCACGTAGTTTTGCTAAAATTTCGGCAGCATAACTCTACAATTTCATCTATTCAGTTCTTCACAATAATACCTGAAACGAAAACAAAAGATCTCATACCACAAATCCACAATCAACCATCCATCATAAGTCATAACTAAGTAGTTCATAACCATAATTCCAAAGTCAACAACATCTCAACAACATCATAATTCAAACACTACACAAGTTCAACATTAACATCATAAATAAATTCAACATCCCAATTTGCAACATCTAAAAGCTAATCATCATCTGACGCGCCCTCCATACCACACATTTCATTTTCAAGTGCATCGTCTTCATTGTAGTCATTATCATCATCACTAACAATATCATCGTCATTATCATTGCCATTCTTCTTGATGAATGATTGTAGAACGGGTTGCACAAGAGGATCAGAACCAATTGCTGATGGAGTAGCATTAAAGTTCAAAACCGTATCTTCGAAACCTAAACAAAACAAGACTTGTAATGAGTATAATTGTATAAATGCTATCAACTAGATATGGAAGATAAAGAGTATAAATGCCAAATTTACCTTTCTCGAACTCCAGTTGTTCATTCTCATTTCCTCCTCTTCGGGATCAAATATATCCTGAGATGCTGACCGCAACCAATCCTCAGCACAAATCAGAGCTTCCACAATAGCAAGAGTCAATGAGCTCCTGAAGTTGCTCAACACTCGTCCCCCAGTACTGAAAGAACTCTCAGAAGCAACAGATGAAATCGGGATGACAAGTACATCCCTCGCCATCTCACTAAGGATAGGAAACCTGAGTGCAGACGCTTTCCAATAAGCCAAAACATCAAACCGTTGCTTCTTATCGGAACTAACTTCTCGTACTTCAGATAGATACTTTGCCAACTCTGCTCTAGGGTCATCACCAGTGTGATTATCATCGTCAAACTCAGCGAAGCAACCATCTTCAATCTCTTGGTCCTCCTTAAAGTCATCTTCGTCGCCACCATATCCTCCATTATCACCGGTAGTATGTGTTGTTGAAGCTACATATCCACTTTGACTACTATTGACACGTTTTTCATACTCTGCCTTGTATAGGTCAAACAAAGCATGCAATTCACTTCTCACCATCTCTACCAATTTAGAACATTGTGTCGGATCATAAATCAGCTTGAAAGAATATGGAATGATTTCCATCTTCTTTCGTGGATCGAGTATAGCTCCAATGTAGACGAGTCTGTTAACTTTGACGTTAGCAACGTCCTCAGACCAATACTTCTTAACTTTCTCCTCCATTGACCTTGCCATTGTTGATACGACTATTTCCTCATCTCTTTTCATCTTCTTAATGTGATCAAACAACTTTGTCACTTCTCTGAGGAAGAGATTAATAGTAACATATGAGGTACCAGATGCCACAGGAGTCATGTCACTGAAGAACTTCAGGTGACTAGAGAGGACTCTCACGCTATCCCAATCACTAGAACTTGGAACACCAATAACCTCACCTTGATAAGTCTTCGCCTCCAGATCTTCCACAAAGTTACTTTCCATATTTTCGAGAACTTTGAATGCTTTCTCATAAGCTGAAGCCGTATCCAACATTGAGAATGTGGAATTCCACCTAGTTGGTACATCTAGTAAGGGCATTTTCTTACACTTCATCTTCATGATGGCCACAACATTCCTGAAACACTCTTCACGTGCTGGCGATGCACGAACCCATCTCACCGCCTCCCTCACTCGCCTAACTGACATTCCAATCTTATTTAGGCCATCTTGAACTACTAGATTGATAATGTGGCAAACGCAACGAACTTGCAAGTAGTTGCCACTCAGGAATTGAGTACCCCAACCATGTAATTTCCCGTGCAAGTACTTGATAGCGGAATCATTTGCACTCGCATTATCAACCGTCACAGTGAAAAGCCTCTTCAACCCCCATTCATCCAGACATCTAGCAATCCCTGCCCCAATATCACTACCCTTGTGACTTGTAATCCGAGAGAAACTGATAACCTTCTTATGCAACTTGCACTCATGTCCAATGAAATGTGATGTTATGGACATGTAATTGAGATTCTGAACAGATGTCCAAGTGTCAGTTGTTATCGACACTTGACCAGCACAAGCCGTCCTCAAGTAATCCTTTAACTTTTGACGCTCAGCAATAAAGAGTTTGAAACAATCCTCTCGTATTGCTCTCCTCGAAGGAATGTCGAACTCTGGGCAACATACTTCCATAAAACATTTAAACCCCATATGCTCCACAAAGCTGAAAGGAAGCTCATCAACTATTATCATTTCTGCTAGAGCCAACCTTATAACAACTTGACTAAATTGCCAAGCATCTGGAGTTGCTTCCCCTCTAACAGTTGAACTCTTCCTCATTATCAAAATAGTTTGTCCATTTCTTGCATCCCTCTTCGCAATACACTTTAATGCATGCTTCTTACAAGTAGACGTGCCATTCAAAGTAGGATCAGCTGCAAGAACCTTCTGGCATATATAGCACTTAGCTTTCTTATTCCCATGCTCATCGACAAACTTAACCATAACTGTCCACGCTGATGACCATGACTTATGTGTTGATTGGGGAGCACTACTAGCGCTGGCACTATTAGCACTGTCACTGATAGGAGTTGGAGGAGTAGGAGAAGGTACCTCAGGTTCAGGGTCAGGAGCTGGAGTAGTGGGAGCCGGATTGCGACTTGGTTGTTTAGGAATAAGAGGTCGTGAATTACCCTTGGTGCGTTTATGTGCAGGCGGTTGAGTCTGAATTCCTTTATGCTTACCACTTCGCGTATTCACACCCGCTTCCATTGTTCTTTGATCTGAAACCCTGCAATAGTAGTAAATGCTACGGGTTGTCAACTAACATTTCATTTATAAATGATAACTGAACCAATAGTCGATTAGTAGTAAAAGTAGTAGTAACTGATCCAATTGTTCAACAGTGAAAAAGCATGTGAGTCGCAGGTGTTACTGAGTTGCTTGTCGTCCGTAGACTTTATTCAAGCAAATTCCCGGCTTGAGCGATTGCTTTAATAGCGACGTCGTGATATGGGTGCCATGCTTTAATAGCAAAATTCCAGCTTGAGCAACGTGCTTTAATAGCGAAGAGTGATGCATTTTTAGCGATGAGAGCTCGTGTTTTAATAGCGATTGAGCTCGTGCTTTATTAGCGATCGTGCTCGTGATATGTGAAATTGCATTTTAACAAATAGTGGGCTTTGTAACTCATAAATGTCGTGCATTATGATGTATACTTACTTTACTTACTTTTACAACTTGTAATAGAAAATATTACCTTATTGAGTGTCGTGTTTGTGCAATTGACTTTTTCTCATGCTGCTTCAAATGAGGGAGCTGTTATTTGTTAAGGAATGCAAGCTTAACGTTATGGCCCATTCGCTGGTTTCTTTTTTCGCTATCAGATGCATAAGGTTAGTTCAGGGCCCATTTTCCTAGTACTTCACTTTCTGTTCCAGCCTCGTCGCCTAGCCCAATAGTGGAAGCCCAAGCTCGTTGGTCTTCGTGTGGAAGGGTACCTCGTAAGTAATATGGGGGTAGTTAGTTCAAGGGGGAGTGGGGCGATCAATGTAAGAAAGAGAGAAGGAAGGCGAGTATCGTACAGCGGAGCGTTTGTCCGCTGGGTAAAAGTGTTGTCCTCTGGTCTTGTGGATCGTACGGGGTATTTATAGTGTCTTTATCTTGGTCACCAAGGCAAGATCCTGGCCATTGATCCACAGGCCTCGTGGGATGCTTGACGCGTGTCCACTTTGCCTTGGAACCCTAAGAGTCGCCGTGCTGGGCTGTCGCGCTGGGCTTTCCTTTCCTCTTGGGCCTAACGTCGTTGGGCCTGGGTCGCCTAGCTGCCGTCGTCTTCATCCATGCAGACCATGGGCCGTCACTAAGCCCAGAGTCGCTAAGGAGGGGCCCATCACTTTCGTTTTTCCTATTTGATCTTGACTAGTCGCCCCCTAGTCACTTTTCCATCGCTTCGCCAACTAAAATCTTCGTATTCTAAAGCTCGACCACTTCAAATTGCTGAAACCATTTTGGCTTCTTTGGGCGATTGCTAGCTTCCCTTGGTGATTTCTTCGGTCAATAGCTAGACGATCTCCTATGCTAGGCGATTTCTTTGGTCAATAGCTAGACGATCTCCTATGCTAGGCGATCTCTTCAAAGTGTTTTGAGGCGATCTTTGCTAGGCGATCATTTTCTTAATTCCTCCATCTCTTTTACTTCTCTTTCTCTTCGTAGATTGCTTAGTGGTGATTCAAATCGGTGACCTTGACAGGAAGAAGAGAGAGCTATAAGCCATAATCTTTTTAAATACCCAACCTTCAAAGTTGTATTGGGCGACCCTTATCCCTTCTTTTTATTTTTCCATCCTCTGTCTCAATTGACTGGTGCTTGGGCGATTTATTGGGCAATCAAGCCTTGCTTCTTCTTTCAATTTTCCATCGCTCAACCTTTCGACGGGTGGTTTTATCGAGCGATTGGGCCTTGCTTCTTCATTCATTTATTTTTATCGCTCAAGCTTTCAATGGGCGATTTTACCAGGAGATCGAGCTTTACCTCTTCGTTTCACTTTTCCGTCGCCCGAGCTTTAGCGATCCCAGACGATGATTTGAGCCTTGCTTCCTTGTTTCGCTTTTGATAGGTGGTTGCTTCTGTCTTAACATTTCACCTCTGGCCTTGGCAAGTGACTACCTCCTTGCTTCCAATTTTTCTCCAAATATCATCGTGTAATTTTCCTACTTTGTTTCTCGCTTCAGACCGTGACAAGCCTCGTCTTTCCCTTCGATCTATTGAAACGGTAAGTTTCTCTTAACTCTTATCTCTTATTGCTTAAGATCGATTTGGCCGGCTCGATTCCTCTTCACTTTAGTTTTTTCCCTTCTTTTTGTTCATGAGATTGAACCTCTGAGCTTTGGTGGACTGTATAGTTGACTTCAACAAGTTGATCTGAAGCCAGGTGTGGCACTTCTGCCTCATTCTTCCCCCATATAACACAGGCGATAAACATCTTGTCCTCTAATTTCTAACTTTGGAAGACGATCTTTTATTACTAACTTCCAAGCTTCGCAGGCGAGGAGCTCTATGCTCCTAATTTCAAACTTCGACAAGCGACGAGGTTGGACCACCGAGCTTCAACTTAAATCATTTTTGTCAAAAGATTCATTTCCGACTCTTTGCTTTTGTTGAGCGACAAAAATCACATATGACTTTGTCGGTTAACTTACTACCTCTTTTTGCTGACACCTCTTCTCTTCTAGATTTTCAGCATGCTCCATTGTTCAGTGTCTCCATCCTCTCATTTCATCCCCAATCATCATGGATTATCTGAAATGAATCAAACACCTGAAAACACACATAAAACGGACCCAATGGGACAAGGGGTACGAAAGTCACTCAAAACCATGTCAATTGGACAAATAAATCACCAAAAATGTCATCTAATGAGGGAATAAACACGTCAATAATTAGTTGCATCACCCCGACGGAGCCACGTAGGGAGTCGGGGACGCCATGGCAGGTCCGAGAATTTTGAAAAACTATTATATATTGTGTCCTATAAGAATTTTGAAAACTTATTCTATACATATGGTGTGCAATAATAAACATAAAGTGTTGGAAGGTGGGGTGGTATATGGTTGTTTTGTATTACAAATGGTGCTGGTTTAAATCTTGGAAGGAGTAATATTTTGTTTCTATTTTTACGCAATTAATTGTTTTTTCATTTCTCAATCTCACACCTATTCTCTTATTGAAAAGAGAGAAAATGACTTATTTAAATTAATATAACATTTTCCAATTCTAAAAAAAAAAGTATGGAGATCATTTTAAATACAATGAAAATGGATTCTTCCTCAAACCTCAATAGACAATAGTCTATGTAGAGGCACGCAACTCGAGGCTCAAGCGCAAGTCATTCAATCACTTTTCTTTGTCATTTTAATTTACGCAAACATGAACAGAGCATCTAATTCTAACGCTAAACTTATGTTTTATACTACTTGTTTTTTACTTTACCCATTCACTATAATTCATATATCAATATTATTACTTCATTGTATAACTTTATTGACCTAATCGGCTAACAATTATTATTATTGATTTAATGGATTTTATAATTCAACGAAGTATGCAAATATGCTAATGAAGACCATAATGCGCAACAAAATGCATGATGAGTTTCTTGCTGACATCTATTGAAAGCGATATACTTTTAGTCTAGACTCCATTTTGTGTTATTTCAAAAATCTTAAAGAGCATAATGTAAGATTAAAGTAAAAATTAATTTTTTTTTGTTCGAGCACTCCCACAGAAGAGAGTACCAGGATCAGACTAAAAAGAAAGGGGGGAGAGAGTGGGGGTGGGGGTGGGATGACACAAATAGAAAAAAAGAATAATTTAAACAATGATTTGATCCGTCTCACTTGTGTCTAAACCAAAAATTCTTAACAAATATGACATTATTTCAACCACACACAAAAAACAGAAAAGAAAAAGAAAAACAAAATAATAATTAAATACTTGGCCGAAATTATAGAAGTATTATAAAAAAAGAATAATAATAACAAAAATATTAATGAAAATAATTTCACAATCTTTCCACATTTCCCATTTTCCTTTAATTCAGCCACACTAACAACCCATTACCAAACACTAAATAGCTCCATATAAAAAGAAAACAATTGAAAGTGAGAAGAGTTGGTTTTCAAAACAACAATCAGTAGAAAAACAACCCGTAAATAATTCTGGAAGGGATAAACCCTACCAACAATAAATAAATAAACAAATAATAATAAATAAATAAACAACCGAAACCAAGGGTCCAACCAGAACCAATTGGAAGACAAAGACCCAACCGATTTTGGATGAAGGAGCCAACCAAACGAAGATGGGAAAAGAGCAGGCATCCTAGGGAGGAGGCCAACGGGATGAACGGATCCTATCCAACGTTCACCGTTTCGATCGACGGTGGAGAGATAAAGGGATTGAAAACCTTGGACGAGGAACGTCCGCCAACGCTGAAATCCCAAAAAAGAACCCCACTGAGAGTCAGCAACTGCACAACCTCTCTAGAAAAGGAACGAAAAACGATAGGAGACGACGATCAACAGACCAAGAAACCACAATCTGCAACCAAAATGAAGAAAATTACCATAAAGGTGTAATCAGGACTCAGATGAGCATGTAAATCAAACAACGGGAAACCCGTGACTGTCATCGTGCCACAACCGTAAACCCTAAAGGCCATCGAACGGTAGGGAAAAACACAGAGAACCGAGATTGAAAAAGAGATAAAGGGATTCGTCAATCAGAGAATGAGGGGGCAGGAAAGGGGAAAACTCGGGGCCGTACTCCAGCGCCTGCGATCAGCCTTGAGCCGACGGAAGTGAAGGGAGAGAAACGAGAGGGAGAGCGACGGTTTATTTGATAAAAAATAAATTTTGAATTAATAAACTTTTTATGAATACATTTTGGTTAAATTATCGGCAACTTCAACATCAAATTTCTGGGTTCGCCCCTACCTCCTTGATTTTTGTGCTGCCAGTCAACCCACGATCCACTAACCCTCTCACTATTCCTCCTGCTTTCTTTTTCGCGTTCAATCAAGCCAAATGACCCTTTTTCACTCCTTCCTTCCCTAATCAAATGGGTCGAAGCCATCCAACCGACCATAGGCCCACAAGGGATGGGCTTTGAGCCCAAGCACCCCTCATTTGCTTAATAACAGCCAAAGCCCACAGTGATTTTAACAATTGGGTTGGTGGACTGACTAACCGGCCCAAAGACTCCCTTGATTAATTAGACTTGGCCGAATCAATTGGTTCAAAACCTCGACCCGACGGTTAATCTAGATTTAATTAATCTACGAACTCCAACTTTCGACACTCGAAAATAAATTAAATCGGTAAAAGTACCCTAACTAAGCTTACTCGTTCCTACAAGCAAAAAAAAGAGATGGAGAGAGATGGCTTCTGAGGAACGCAGTAGTTTGCTGGCCTTTTCTTTTGGGTTGAGGCCCTGCTTCAATTCCAAATACATAACAATTTAACTAGAATAAAATCTACCAAGTTTAAACCAACGAGATATGATTCGAATAAATTAAATTTCAACGGTTAACTAGGTTCAAGTCACATGAGCACCCTTTGTCCAGCGTTTACCTGATGGGAGGAGATGAACATTCTGATCATTTCTTCATTGCTTGCCATCTCTTGCGAGCAACCCATGGGGGAACCCCTTGTCGAGTTTTTTTTGGCGATAAGCAGTCTCATCATCGCCTCCATCTGCATGTCCTAGTTTTGGAGAGCGATGATCTGAGGTGCCAACGTTTGGGTACGGGTCGACGTCCCAAAAGGTGTCGTCGGGGTTGCGGGTGTCACTGCTAGTGAGGTGAACACTAGTTGCTTCGTTATAAGGCGACGTCTTTTCTCTGCCGCCGCGGATTTGTCGTCATCAACTTCATCCCAATCCAATTGATAATAAAAACTTCATCCCAATCCCGAATCTCTGATGCATCGTGGTTAGGAGACGATGGTGGGTTGGAGAAACCCCTGGGTACCACCTGGTCAGCTAGTGTTTGCAGGTTAGAGTTGGTTGTTTCCCAAGCTTTGTCTCCTTCGGTGGTGGTGTTTATGACCTCCATTGCTTTGATTGATGTGCGTGTCTTTGTCAAAAGTTTCCCCTATCTGCCACGCCAATTGTTCCAACCTGGAGAGTCTGTGTGGTCCAATGAGTTGGTTCGAGTGGAGGATCGATGATTGAGCACGTTTGACTCCTAGTGTCAGGTTATGTTTAGGGGTACACGTAAGCGTTTAGGGTCATTGGGCATATAACCATAGAGCGTACGACCGAGGTAGTGTGTGGTGGGGGTCTGATAATGACGTATTTTTTGTGTGTGTCATCCTTCAATGTTGAGGTCATTGACTACCTCATACGAATTTAGTTTTATGGATTAAGTAGTAGTACTTACTTATGGTACCGCATAGGGCTTTAGTTTTATGGTTTAGTGTTAATAGAGAGTTAAAGTCAGTACTCTGAAAGTAATTGTAAATGTTACATGAGAGAGCTATCATAATCTTTACAAAAACATTAAAAGCTCACTTAGTTCGAGTCAAGTGAATGAGAATCTCAAATAGTTAGAAGGAAGACAGGTTTGTAATTCTTACAACATTGAAACGAAGTAGTGCCATAGTCTCGGCCAGGAAAAAAGAAATAGAACGAATTTGTTCTACCGCATATGAATATATTTTTATGGTTTACGCGTTAATACGAATCAGTAATACCACATACGAATTAGTTTTATGGTTTAAGAAGTAGTACGAACTTGTACTACCGCATAGGGATTTAGTTTTATCGTTTATGCTTTAGTACGATTTCTACAACCAGTTACGAATTTAGTTTTATGGTTTAAGTAGTAGTTTAAACTTGTACTACCGAATACGGATTTAGTTTTATCGTTTAAGCATTAGTACGAATTGGTACTACAGGTTACAAATTTAGTTTTATGGTTTAAGTAGTACTACAAATCCGTACTACCACATCGGGCTTCAGTTTTATGGTTTGGTGTTAATGGAGAGTTAAAGTCAGTACACTCAAGCTAATTGTAAATGATATATGAGAGACCTATCATAATCTTTACAAAAACATCAATAGCTAACTTAGTTTGAGTCACATGAGAATCTCAAATGGTTAGAAGGAAGGCAGATTACTATTCTTACAAAATTTATACGAAGTAGTGCCACAGTATTGACCAGGAAACAAGCATTAGTAAGAATTCCTTCTACCGGATAGGAATTTATTTTAATGGTTTAAACCTTAGTACGAATTCGTACTACCGCATACAAATTTAGTTTTACGGTTTAAGTAGTAGTACGAACTTATACTACAACATAGGGCTTCAGTTTTATGGTTTAGTGTTAATCGAGAGTTAACGTTAGTACTATCATGTTAATTGTCAATGTTATACGAGAGAGCTATCATAATCTTTACATAAACATGAACAACTCACTTAGTTCGAGCCAAGTGAATGAGAATCTCAACTTGTACTACCGAATAGGGATTTAGTTATATCATTTAAGCTTTAGAACGAATTCATACTACCACATATGAATTTAGTTTTATGGTTTAAGTAGTAGTATGAACTTGTACTACTGCATATGGATTTAAATTTATCATTTATGATTTAGTACGAATTTGTACTACCGGTTACGAATTTAGTTTTATGATTTAGGTAGTAGTATGAACTTGTACAACCATATAGAGATTTAGTTTTATCTTTTAAGCTTTAGAACGAATTTTTACTACCGCATACGAATTTAGTTTTATGGTTTAAGTAGTAGTACGAACTTATACTACAGCATCAGGCTTTAGTTTTATGGTTTAGTGTTAATGGAGAGTTAAAGTCAGTACTCTCAAGGTAATTGTAAATGTTACATGAGAGAGCTATCATAACCTTTACAAAAACATTAATAGCTCACGTAGTTCGTGTCAAGTGAATGAGAATCTCAAATGGTTAGAAGGAAGACATGTTTGATATTCTTACAACATTGAAACGAAGTAGTGCATAGTATCGGCCAGAAAAAAGCATTAGAGCGAATTAGTTCTAACCCATAGGAATCTAATTTTATGGTTTAAGCTTTAGTACGAATCCGTACTACAACATACGGATTAGATTTATGGTTTAAGCAGTAGTACGAACTTGTACTACCGCATAGGGATTTAGTTGTAACATTTATGATTTAGTACAAATTCGTACTACCGGTTACGAAATTAGTTTTATGATTTAGGTAGTAGTACGAACTTCTACTACTGTATAGGGATTTAATTTTATCGTTTATACTTTAGAAAAATTCGTACCACCACATAAGAATTTAGTTTTATGGTTTAAGCAGTAGTGTACTACTACATATGGATTTACTTTTATCGTTTATGCTTTACTACGAATTCGGAATACAGGTTACAAATTTAGTTTTATGGTTTAAGAAGTTTTACGAATCCGTACTACCCATCGGGCTTCAATTTTATGGTTTAAGTAGTAATACGAACTTATACTACCACATAGGCTTCAGGTTTATGGCTTAAGTAGTAGTACGAACTTAACTACCGCATATGGCTTCAGTTTTATGGTTTATTGTTAATGGAGAGTTAAAGTCACTACTCTCAAGCTAATTGTAAATGTTATATAAGAGAGCTATTATAATCTTTACAAAACATCAAAAGCTCACTTAGTTTGAGTCAAGTGCATGAGAATTTCAAATGGTTAGAAGGAAGGCAGATTTATATTCTTACAACATTGATATGAAGGTGTACCACAATATTGACAAGGAAACAAGCAATAGTACGAATTCCTTCTACCGCATAAGAGTTTATTTTTATGGTTTAAGTCTTAGTTCGAATTCGTACTACCGCATAGGAATTTAGTTTTATGGTCTAAGCATTAGTACAAACTTTTACTACTCGCATACGAATTAAGTTTTATGGTTTAAGCATTTGTACGAACTTGTACTACCGCATAGGGATTTAATTATATCGTTTAAGCTTTAGAACAAATTCGTACTACCACATAGGAATTTAGTTTTATGGTTTAAGCAGTAGTACGAACTTGTACTACTACGTATGGATTTACTTTTATTGTTTATGGTTTACAACGAATTCGGACTAAAGGTTACAAATTTAGTTTTATGGTTTAAGTAGTTGTACGAATCTGTACTACCACATCGGGCTTCAATTTTATGGTTTAAGTAGTAGTACGAACTTATACTACCACATAGGGCTTCATGTTTATGTTTTAAGTAGTAGTACGAACTTATACTACCTCAAAGGGCTTCAGTTTTATGGTTTATTGTTAATGGAGAGTTAAAGTGAGTACTCAAGCTAATTGTAAAGTTATATGAGAGAACTATTATAATCTATACAAAACATCAAAAGCTCACTTAGTTTGAGTCAAGTGCATGAGAATCTCAAATGGTTAGAAGGAAGGCAGATTTATATTCTTACAAAATTGATACGAAGTAGTGCCACAGTATCGAACAGGAAACAAGCATTAGTAAGAATTCCTTCTACCAGATAGGAATTTATTTTATGGTTTAATCATTAGTACGAATTCGTACTATCGCATACGAATTTAGTTTTATGGTTTAAGTAGTAGTACGATCTTATACTAACCCCATATGGCTTCAGTTTTATGGTTTAGTGTTAATAGAGAGTTAAAGTCAGTACTCTCAAGGTAATTGTAAATGTTACATGAGAGAGCTATCATAATCTTTACAAAAACATCAACAGCTCACTTAGTTCGAGCCAAGTGAATGAGAATCTAAACTTGTACTACCGCATAGGGATTTAGTTTTATCATTTAAGCTTTAGAACGAATTCGTACTACCACATAGGAATTTAGTTTTATGGTTTAAGCAGTAGTGTACTACTACATATGGATTTACTTTTATCGTTTATGCTTTACTACGAATTCGGACTACAGGTTACAAATTTAGTTTTATGGTTTAAGAAGTTTTACGAATCCGTACTACCCATCGGGCTTCAATTTTATGGTTTAAGTAATAATACGAACTTATACTACCACATAGGCTTCAGGTTTATGGCTTCAGTAGTAGTACGAACTTAACTACCGCATATGGCTTCAGTTTTATGGTTTATTGTTAATGGAGAGTTAAAGTCACTACTCTCAAGCTAATTGTAAATGTTATATGAGAGAGCTATTATAATCTTTACAAAACATCAAAAGCTCACTTAGTTTGAGTCAAGTGCATGAGAATTTCAAATGGTTAGAAGGAAGACAGATTTATATTCTTACAACATTGATATGAAGGTGTACCACAATATTGACCAGGAAACAAGTAATAGTACGAATTCCTTCTACCGCATAAGAGTTTATTTTTATGGTTTAAGTCTTAGTTCGAATTCGTACTACCGCATAGGAATTTAGTTTTATGGTCTAAGCATTAGTACAAACTTTTACTACCGCATACGAATTAAGTTTTATGGTTTAAGCATTTGTACGAACTTGTACTACCGCATAGGGATTTAATTATATCGTTTAAGCTTTAGAACAAATTCGTACTACCACATAGGAATTTAGTTTTATGGTTTAAGCAGTAGTACGAACTTGTACTACTACGTATGGATTTACTTTTATTGTTTATGGTTTACTACGAATTCGGACTAAAGGTTACAAATTTAGTTTTATGGTTTAAGTAGTTGTACGAATCTGTACTACCACATCGGGCTTCAATTTTATGGTTTAAGTAGTAGTGCGAACTTATACTACCACATAGGACTTCAGGTTTATGGTTTAAGTAGTAGTACGAACTTATACTACCGCGAAGGGCTTCAGTTTTATGGTTTATTGTTAATGGAGAGTTAAAGTGAGTACTCAAGCTAATTGTAAATGTTATATGAGAGAACTATTATAATCTATACAAAACATCAAAAGCTCACTTAGTTTGAGTCAAGTGCATGAGAATCTCAAATGGTTAGAAGGAAGGCAGATTTATATTCTTACAAAATTGATACGAAGTAGTGCCACAGTATCGAACAGGAAACAAGCATTAGTAAGAATTCCTTCTACCAGATAGGAATTTATTTTTATGGTTTAATCGTTAGTACGAATTCGTACTACCGCATACGAATTTAGTTTTATGGTTTAAGTAGTAGTACGAACTTATACTACCCCATATGGCTTCAGTTTTATGGTTTAGTGTTAATAGAGAGTTAAAGTCAGTACTCTCAAGGTAATTGTAAATGTTACATGAGAGAGCTATCATAATCTTTACAAAAACATCAACAGCTCACTTAGTTCGAGCCAAGTGAATGAGAATCTAAACTTGTACTACCGCATAGGGATTTAGTTTTATCATTTAAGCTTTAGAACGAATTCGTACTACCACATAGGAATTTAGTTTTATGGTTTAAGCAGTAGTACGAACTTGTACTCTGCATATGGATTTACTTTTATCGTTTATGCTTTGTTACGACTTCGGACTACCGCTTACAAATTTTGTTTTATGGTTTAAGTAGTTGTACGAACTTGTACTACCGTATAGGGATTTAGTTTTATTGTTTAAGCTTCAGAATGAATTCGTACTACCACATACGAATTTAGTTTTATGGTTTAAGTAATAGTACGAACTTATACTACAGCATAGGGCTTCAGTTTTATGGTTTAGTGTTAATGGAGAGTTAAAGTTAGTACTATCATGTTAATTGTAAATGTTATATGAGAGAGCTATCATAATCTTTACAGAAACATGAACAACTCACTTAGTTCTAGCCAAGTGAATGAGAATCTCAACTTGTACTACCGAATAGGGATATTTTAGTTATATCATTTGAGTTTTAGAACGAATTCATACTACCATATAGGAATTTAGTTTTATGGTTTAAGCATTAGTATGAACTTGTACTACTACATATGGATTTAAATTTATCGTTTATGATTTAGTACGAATTCGTACTACCGGTTACCAATTTCGTTTTATGATTTAGGTAGTAGTACGAACTTGTACTACTGTATAGTGATTTAATTTTATCGTTTATACTTTAGAAAAAATTCGTACTACCACATAGGAATTTAGTTTTATGGTTTAAGTAGTAGTACGAACTTGTACTACTACATATGGATTTACTTTTATCGTTTATGCTTTACTACGAATTCGGACTACAGGTTACAAATTTACTTTTATGGTTTAAGAAGTTGTATGAATCCTACTACCCATTGGGCTTCAATTTATGGTTTAAGTAGTAGTACGAACTTATACTACCACATAGGCTTCAGGTTTATGGTTTAAGTAGTAGTACGAACTTAACTACCGCATAGGGCTTCCGTTTTATGGTTTATTGTTAATGGAGAGTTAAAGTCACTACTCTCAAGCTAATTGTAAATGTTATATGACAGAGCTATTATAATCTTTACAAAACATCAAAAACTCACTTAGTTTGAGTCAAGTGCATGAGAATCTCAAATGGTTAGAAGGAAGACAGATTTATATTCTTACAACATTGATACGAAGTTGTGCCACAATATTGACCAGGAAACAAGCATTAGTACGAATTCCTTCTACCGCGTAAGAGTTTATTTTTATGGTTTAAGTCTTAGTACGAATTCGTACTACCGCATAGGAATTTAGTTTTATGGTCTAAGCTTTAGTACAAATTTTTACTACCGCATACGAATTAAGTTTTATGGTTTAAGCAGTAGTACGAACTTGTACTACCGCATAGGGATTTAATTATATCGTTTAAGCTTTAGAACAAATTCATACTACCACATAGGAATTTAGTTTTATGGTTTAAGCAGTAGTACGAACTTGTACTATTACGTATGGATTTACTTTTATTGTTTATAATTTTCTATGAATTCGGACTAAAGGTTACAAATTTAGTATTATGGTTTAAATTGTTGTACAAATCCGTACTACCACATCGGGCTTCATGTTTATGTTTTATAGTAGTATAGTTTACGACTTATACTACCTCAAAGGGCTTTAGTTTTATGGTTTATTGTTAATGGAGAGTTAAAGTGAGTACTCAAGCTAATTGTAAATGTTATATGAGAGAACAATTATAATCTATACAAAACATCAAAAGCTCACTTAGTTTGAGTCAAGTGCATGAGAATCTCAAATGGTTAGAAGGAAGACAGATTTATATTCTTACAAAATTGATACGAAGTAGTGCCACAGTATCGAACAGGAAACAAGCATTAGTAAGAATTCCTTCTACCAGATAGGAATTTATTTTTATGGTTTAATCATTAGTACGAATTCGTACTATCGCATACGAATTTAGTTTTATGGTTTAAGTAGTAGTACGATCTTATACTAACCCCATATGGCTTCAGTTTTATGGTTTAGTGTTAATAGAGAGTTAAAGTCAGTACTCTCAAGGTAATTGTAAATGTTACATGAGAGAGCTATCATAATCTTTACAAAAACATCAACAGCTCACTTAGTTCGAGCCAAGTGAATGAGAATCTAAACTTGTACTACCGCCTAGGGATTTAGTTTTATCATTTAAGCTTTAGAACGAATTCGTACTACCACATAGGAATTTAGTTTTATGGTTTAAGCAGTAGTACGAACTTGTACTACTGCATATGGATTTACTTTTATCGTTTATGCTTTGTTACGACTTCGGACTACCGCTTACAAATTTTGTTTTATGGTTTAAGTAGTTGTACGAACTTGTACTACCGTATAGGGATTTAGTTTTATTGTTTAAGCTTCAGAATGAATTCGTACTACCTCATACGAATTTAGTTTTATGGTTTAAGTAATAGTACGAACTTATACTACAGCATAGGGCTTCAGTTTTATGGTTTAGTGTTAATGGAGAGTTAAAGTTAGTACTATCATGTTAATTGTAAATGTTATATGAGAGAGCTATCATAATCTTTACAGAAACATGAACAACTCACTTAGTTCTAGCCAAGTGAATGAGAATCTCAACTTGTACTACCGAATAGGGATATTTAGTTATATCATTTGAGTTTTAGAACGAATTCATACTACCATATAGGAATTTAGTTTTATGGTTTAAGCATTAGTATGAACTTGTACTACTACATATGGATTTAAATTTATCGTTTATGATTTAGTACGAATTCGTACTACCGGTTACCAATTTCGTTTTATGATTTAGGTAGTAGTACGAACTTGTACTACTGTATAGTGATTTAATTTTATCGTTTATACTTTAGAAAAAATTCGTACTACCACATAGGAATTTAGTTTTATGGTTTAAGCAGTAGTACGAACTTGTACTACTACGTATGGATTTACTTTTATCGTTTATGCTTTACTACGAATTCGGACTACAGGTTACAAATTTACTTTTATGGTTTAAGAAGTTGTATGAATCCGTACTACCCATTGGGTTTCAATTTATGGTTTAAGTAGTAGTACGAACTTATACTACCACATAGGCTTCAGGTTTATGGTTTAAGTAGTAGTACGAACTTAACTACCGCATAGGGCTTTCCGTTTTATGGTTTATTGTTAATGGAGAGTTAAAGTCACTACTCTCAAGCTAATTGTAAATGTTATATGACAGAGCTATTATAATCTTTACAAAACATCAAAAACTCACTTAGTTTGAGTCAAGTGCATGAGAATCTCAAATGGTTAGAAGGAAGACAGATTTATATTCTTACAACATTGATACGAAGTTGTGCCACATATTGACCAGGAAACAAGCATTAGTACGAATTCCTTCTACCGCGTAAGAGTTTATTTTATGGTTTAAGTCTTAGTACGAATTCGTACTACCGCATAGGAATTTAGTTTTATGGTCTAAGCATTAGTAGAAATTTTTACTACACCGCATACGAATTAAGTTTTATGGTTTAAGCAGTAGTACGAACTTGTACTACCGCATAGGGATTTAATTATATCGTTTAAGCTTTAGAACAAATTCATACTACCACATAGGAATTTAGTTTTATGGTTTAAGCAGTAGTACGAACTTGTACTATTACGTATGGATTTACTTTTATTGTTTATAATTTTCTATGAATTCGGACTAAAGGTTACAAATTTAGTATTATGGTTTAAATTGTTGTACAAATCCGTACTACCACATCGGGCTTCAATTTTATGGTTTAAGTAGTAGTACGAACTTATACTACCACATAGGGCTTCATGTTTATGTTTTAAGTAGTAGTACGAACTTATACTACCTCAAAGGGCTTAGTTTTATGGTTTATTGTTAATGGAGAGTTCAAGTGAGTACTCAAGCTAATTGTAAATGTTATATGAGAGAACAATTATAATCTATACAAAACATCAAAAGCTCACTTAGTTTGAGTCAAGTGCATGAGAATCTCAAATGGTTAGAAGGAAGACAGATTTATATTCTTACAAAATTGATACGAAGTAGTGCCACAGTATCGAACAGGAAAAAGCATTAGTAAGAATTCCTTCTACCAGATAGGAATTTATTTTTATGGTTTAATCATTAGTACGAATTCGTACTATCGCATACGAATTTAGTTTTATGGTTTAAGTAGTAGTACGATCTTATACTAACCCCATATGGCTTCAGTTTTATGGTTTAGTGTTAATAGAGAGTTAAAGTCAGTACTCTCAAGGTAATTGTAAATGTTACATGAGAGAGCTATCATAATCTTTACAAAAACATCAACAGCTCACTTAGTTCGAGCCAAGTGAATGAGAATCTAAACTTGTACTACCGCCTAGGGATTTAGTTTATCATTTAAGCTTTAGAACGAATTCGTACTACCACATAGGAATTTAGTTTTATGGTTTAAGCAGTAGTACGAACTTGTACTACTGCATATGGATTTACTTTTATCGTTTATGCTTTGTTACGACTTCGGACTACCGCTTACAAATTTTGTTTTATGGTTTAAGTAGTTGTACGAACTTGTACTACGTATAGGGATTTAGTTTTATTGTTTAAGCTTCAGAATGAATTCGTACTACCGCATACGAATTTAGTTTTATGGTTTAAGTAATAGTACGAACTTATACTACAGCATAGGGCTTCAGTTTTATGGTTTAGTGTTAATGGAGAGTTAAAGTTAGTACTATCATGTTAATTGTAAATGTTATATGAGAGAGCTATCATAATCTTTACAGAAACATGAACAACTCACTTAGTTCTAGCCAAGTGAATGAGAATCTCAACTTGTACTACCGAATAGGGATATTTAGTTATATCATTTGAGTTTTAGAACGAATTCATACTACCATATAGGAATTTAGTTTTATGGTTTAAGCATTAGTATGAACTTGTACTACTACATATGGATTTAAATTTATCGTTTATGATTTAGTACGAATTCGTACTACCGGTTACCAATTTCGTTTTATGATTTAGGTAGTAGTACGAACTTTACTACTGTATAGTGATTTAATTTTATCGTTTATACTTTAGAAAAATTCGTACTACCACATAGGAATTTAGTTTTATGGTTTAAGCAGTAGTACGAACTTGTACTACTACGTATGGATTTACTTTTATCGTTTATGCTTTACTACGAATTCGGACTACAGGTTACAAATTTACTTTTATGGTTTAAGAAGTTGTATGAATCCGTACTACCCATTGGGCTTCAATTTATGGTTTAAGTAGTAGTACGAACTTATACTACCACATAGGCTTCAGGTTTATGGTTTAAGTAGTAGTACGAACTTAACTACCGCATAGGGCTTCCGTTTTATGGTTTATTGTTAATGGAGAGTTAAAGTCACTACTCTCAAGCTAATTGTAAATGTTATATGACAGAGCTATTATAATCTTTACAAAACATAAAAACTCACTTAGTTTGAGTCAAGTGCATGAGAATCTCAAATGGTTAGAAGGAAGACAGATTTATATTCTTACAACATTGATACGAAGTTGTGCCACAATATTGACCAGGAAACAAGCATTAGTACGAATTCCTTCTACCGCGTAAGAGTTTATTTTTATGGTTTAAGTCTTAGTACGAATTCGTACTACCGCATAGGAATTTAGTTTTATGGTCTAAGCATTAGTACAAATTTTTACTACCGCATACGAATTAAGTTTTATGGTTTAAGCAGTAGTACGAACTTGTACTACCGCATAGGGATTTAATTATATCGTTTAAGCTTTAGAACAAATTCGTACTACCACATAGGAATTTAGTTTTATGGTTTAAGCAGTAGTACGAACTTGTACTATTACGTATGGATTTACTTTTATTGTTTATAATTTTCTATGAATTCGGACTAAAGGTTACAAATTTAGTATTATGGTTTAAATTGTTGTACAAATCCGTACTACCACATCGGGCTTCAATTTTATGGTTTAAGTAGTAGTACGAACTTATACTACCACATAGGGCTTCATGTTTATGTTTTAAGTAGTAGTACGAACTTATACTACCTCAAAGGGCTTCAGTTTTATGGTTTATTGTTAATGGAGAGTTAAAGTGAGTACTCAAGCTAATTGTAAATGTTATATGAGAGAACTATTATAATCTATACAAAACATCAAAGCTCACTTAGTTTGAGTCAAGTGCATGAGAATCTCAAATGGTTAGAAGGAAGGCAGATTTATATTCTTACAAAATTGATACGAAGTAGTGCCACAGTATCGAACAGGAAACAAACATTAGTAAGAATTCCTTCTACCAGATAGGAATTTATTTTTATGGTTTAATCATTAGTACGAATTCGTACTATCGCATACGAATTTAGTTTTATGGTTTAAGTAGTAGTACGATCTTATACTAACCCCATATGGCTTCAGTTTTATGGTTTAGTGTTAATAGAGAGTTAAAGTCAGTACTCTCAAGGTAATTGTAAATGTTACATGAGAGAGCTATCATAATCTTTACAAAAACATCAACAGCTCACTTAGTTCGAGTCAAGTGAATGAGAATCTAAACTTGTACTACCGCATAGGGATTTAGTTTTATCATTTAAGCTTTAGAACGAATTTGTACTACCACATAGGAATTTAGTTTTATGGCTTGAGCAGTAGTACGAACTTGTACTACTGCATATGGATTTACTTTTATCGTTTATGCTTTATTACGACTTCGGACTACCGCTTACAAATTTAGTTTTATGGTTTAAGTAGTTGTACGAACCTGTACAATGAATAGGGATTTAGTTTTTTTGTTTAAGCTTCAGAGCGAATTCGTACTACCGCATACGAATTTAGTTTTATGGTTTAAGTAATAGTTCGAACTTATACTACAGCATAGGGCTTCAGTTTTATGGTTTAGTGTTAATGGAGAGTTAAAGTTAGTACTATCATGTTAATTGTAAATGTTATATGAGAGAGCTATCATAATCTTTACAGAAACATGAACAACTCACTTAGTTCTAACCAAGTGAATGAGAATCTCAACTTGTACTACCGAATAGGGATTTAGTTATATCATTTAAGCTTTAGAACGAATTCATACTACCATATAGGAATTTAGTTTTATGGTTTAAGCATTAGTATGAACTTGTACTACTGCATATGGATTTAAATTTATCGTTTATGATTTAGTACAAATTCGTACTACTGGTTACGAATTTAGTTTTATAATTTAGGTAGTAGTACGAACTTGTACTACTGTACAGGGATTAAATTTTATCGTTTATACTTTAGAAAAAATTCGTACTGCCACATAGTAATTTAATTTTATGGTTTAAGCAGTATTACGAACTTGTACTACTACATATGGATTTACTTTTATCGTTTATGCTTTACTACGAATTCGGAATACAGGTTACAAATTTAGTTTTATGGTTTAAGAAGTTGTATGAATCCGTACTACCCATTGGGCTTCAATTTATGGTTTAAGTAGTAGTACGAACTTATACTACCACATAGGCTTCAGGTTTATGGTTTAAGTAGTAGTACGAACTTAACTACCGCATAGGGCTTCAGTTTTATGGTTTATTGTTAATGGAGAGTTAAAGTCACTACTCTCAAGCTAATTGTAAATGTTATATGAGAGAGCTATTATAATCTTTACAAAACATCAAAAGCTCACTTAGTTTGAGTCAAGTGCATGAGAATCTCAAATGGTTAGAAGGAAGGAAGATTTATATTCTTACAACATTGATACGAAGGTGTGCCACAATATTGACCAGGAAACAAGCATTAGTACGAATTCCTTCTACCGCGTAAGAGTTTATTTTAATGGTTTAAGCATTAGTACAAATTTTTACTACCGCATATGAATTAAGTTTTATGGTTTAAGCAGTAGTACGAACTTGTACTACCGCATAGGGATTTAATTATATCGTTTAAGCTTTAGAACGAATTCGTACTACCACATTGGAATTTAGTTTTATGGTTTAAGCAGTAGTACGAACTTGTACTATTACGTATGGATTTACTTTTATTGTTTATAATTTACTATGAATTCGAACTAAAGGTTACAAATTTAGTTTTATGGTTTAAATAGTTGTACGAATCCGTACTACCACATCGGGCTTCAATTTTATGGTTTAAGTAGTAGTACGAACTTATACTACCACATAGGGCTTCAGGTTTATGGTTTAAGTAGTATTACGAACTTATACTACCGCGGAGGGCTTCAGTTTTATGGTTTATTGTTAATGAGAGTTAAAGTGAGTACTGAAGCTAATTGTAAATGTTATATGGGAGAACTATTATAATCTATACAAAACATCAAAAGCTCACTTAGTTTGAGTCAAGTGCATGGAATCTCAAATGGTTAGAAGGAAGCAGATTTATATTCTTACAAAATTGATACGAAGTTAGTGCCACATTATCGAACAGGAAACAAGCATTAGTAAGAATTCCTTCTACAAGATAGGAATTTATTTTTTATGGTTTAATCGTTAGTACGAATATGTACTACCGCATACGAATTCAGTTTTATGGTTTAAGTAGTAGTACGAACTTATACTAACCCCATATGGCTTCAGTTTTATGGTTTAGTGTTAATAGAGAGTTAAAGTCAGTACTCTCAAGGTAATTGTAAATGTTACATGAGAGAGCTATCATAATCTTTACAAAAACATCAACAGCTCACTTAGTTCGAGCCAAGTGAATGAGAATCTAAACTTGTACTACGCATAGGGATTTAGTTTTATCATTCAAGCTTTAGAACGAATTCTTACTACCACATAGGAATTTAGTTTTATGGTTTAAGCAGTAGTACGAACTTGTACTACTGCATATGGATTTACTTTTATCGTTTATGCTTTATTACGACTTCGGACTACCGCTTACAAATTTAGTTTTATGGTTTAAGTAGTTGTACGAACTTGTACTACCGAATAGGGATTTAGTTTTATTGTTTAAGCTTCAGAACGAATTCGTACTACCGCATACGAATTTAGTTTTATGGTTTAAGTAATAGTACGTACTTATACTACAGCATAGGGCTTCAGTTTTATGGTTTAGTGTTAATGGAGAGTTAAAGTTAGTACTATCATGTTAATTGTAAATGTAATATGAGAGAGCTATCATAATCTTTACAGAAACATGAACAACTCACTTAGTTCGAGCCAAGTGAATGAGAATCTCAACTTGAACTACCGAATAGGGATTTAGTTATATCATTTAAGCTTTAGAACAAATTCATACTACCATAAAGGAATTTAGTTTTATGGTTTAAGCATTAGTATGAACTTGTACTATTGCATATGGATTTAAATTTATCGTTTATGATCTAGTACAAATTTGTACTACCGGTTACGAATTTAGTTTTATGATTTAGGTAGTAGTATGAACTTGTACGACCATATTGGGATTTAGTTTTATCTTTTAAGCTTTAGAACGAATTTTTACTACCGCATACGAATTTAATTTTATGGTTTAAGTAGTATAGTACGAACTTATACTACATCATAGGGCTTTAGTTTTATGGTTTAGTGTTAATGAAGAGTTAAAGTCAGTACTCTCAAGGTAGTAAATGTTACATGAGAGAGCTATCATAATCTTTACAAAAACATTAAAAGCTCACGTAGTTCGTGTCAAGTGAATGAGAATCTCAAATGGTTAGAAGGAAGGCATGTTTACTATTCTTACAACATTGAAACGAAATAGTGCATAGTATCGGCCAGAAAAAAAGCATTAGAGCGAATTAGTTCTACCCCATAGGAATCTAATTTTATGGTTTAAGCTTTACTACGAATCCGTACTACAACATACGGATTAGATTTATGGTTTAAGTAGTAGTACGAACTTGTACTTCCGCATAGGGATTTAGTTGTATCGTTTATGATTTAGTACAAATTCGTACTACTGGTTACGAATTTAGTTTTATGATTTAGGTAGTAGTACGAACTTGTACTACTGTATAGAGATTTAATTTTATCGTTTATACTTTAGAAAAAATTCGTACTGCCACATAGGAATTTAGTTTTATGGTTTAAACAGTATTACGAACTTGTACTACTACATATGGATTTACTTTTATCGTTTATGCTTTACTACGAATTTGGAATACAGGTTACAAATTTAGTTTTATGGTTTAAGAAGTTGTATGAATCCGTACTACCCATTGGGCTTCAATTTATGGTTTAAGTAGTAGTAAAAACTTATACTACCACATAGGCTTCAGATTTATGGTTTAAATAGTAGTACGAACTTAACTACCGCATAGGGCTTCAGTTTTATGGTTTATTGTTAATGGAGAGTTAAAGTCACTACTCTCAAGCTAATTGTAAATGTTATATGAGAGAGCTATTATAATCTTTACAAAACATCAAAAGCTCACTTAGTTTTAGTCAAGTGCATGAGAATCTCAAATGGTTAGAAGGAAGACAGATTTATATTCTTACAACATTGATACGAAGGTGTGCCACAATATTGACCAGGAAACAAGCATTAGTACGAATTCCTTTTACCGCGTAAGAGTTTATTTTAATGGTTTAAGCATTAGTACGAATTTTTACTACCGCATATTGATGTGACTTTAATTAGTGCATTTTAAGCTTATGAATGACCTTTGAAATGTCCGTGTTCATTCGTGAAATGACATGACTTATATGCTTTTATTGAAGTTTTGTGCAAAGTGTCATTTTGTTGTCCGGTTGCCACTTTGGAGCCAAATTCGTGGGCTATTGGAGTTGCCTCTGTGCATTTTCAGGTTATGGCATCAAAGTACGGATGACAAGGAGCGCATAGGAGCAAACGGGAGGTCATTTGGAGTCCGGACGAGGGAGATATGAGCATTACAAGATCGAGCTTTCTGCAGAGTGCAGGGGTGCACGCCGTGCAGATGTGCACGCCGTGCAGGGGTGCACGCCGTGCACTGTGCACGCCGTGCAGGGGTGCACGCCGTGCACTGTCCCCTGCACTATAAATACTCTTGTTTTTGGCCATTTTGAGGGATGGATCATATCTTTTGAACCCCAAACACATACCCACGAACCCTCAAACCCTAGAACACGTTTTTGGAGCAATTTGAAGCCATTGGAGCTAGGATTGAAGCCAACAAACCTTGGGAGAAGTGCTTACAAGTGGAGAAGTGAAGATCATCTCAAGGATTCATCCATGGTGTTCTTGGTGACCATTCTTCCTTCTTTTCTCTTTACTCCCTTGGCCATGTGTGGCTGAGTTTCTAGGGTTCATCTTGGATGGGTAGATTAGTTGTGCTATGATAGAGAGATGATTGTATAGAACTTGCCATGATTGATCTTGGTTGCATGAGGATGATTCCTAGACTTGTTCTTAATGCCATTTTATGCCATGTTTGCTTAATTTGGTCCATTCATTGTGATTTGATGCATGAGAATGCTTGGATTGCATAGATTGTAGGTCTAGGGATTGAAGTGAGTGTGTTCTAAGAGATTAGATCATCTTATTTCAACCATTTTCACTTGATTTCTCTCTTGGGCATTTTATCGAACACTTGGTGTGCATGTGGATTTTCATTCAATTGAGTTTGAAAAGGCTTTTTGGTGAATCTCTTAGTGTTAGAGCATTGATATGAGAGTGTTATGCCTAGCCTTGTGGTCATAGAGTCTTAAGAGAGGGTCTTGTGTCTTGGCATTTCATCAAACACTTAGAATGCATCCTTTTTCACTTAGCTTGAGAGCGAGAGCCTAAGTTGAGTGGTATTAGGATAGGGATTTGGTGCTACGAGAGTGCATTGAGTCTATAGAAGTGAAATGCATGGTCATCCGAATGCAAACTCGATCTTGATTAGCTTGTTTGTTCAATTAGTCCTCTTGAGCATGATGAAACTACCCACCAAGAGAACCCCTTTGTCTTTGATTTGAACCACCTTCCTTTCTTCTTAATCTTTGTTAGTATTGCATTTCTTTGCCTTTGTTTCTGAATTTCTCAATCAAACCAAACCATTTTCAAATGTCTAGACCGTCTATGAGAAGTGTGAGTATTGGTCTATGAGAGGACCCCGTGGAATACGACCTTGGTAAAATCGCTTTTATCAAGTTTTTGGCGCCGTTGCCGGGGACTCTCTCATTCCTTTGAAAGCATTTAGTAGTAGACCGATCTATTCACTTCCTTCCAATTTAGTTTTTGCTTCCTTTTACTTGTTGTTTGGTTTTGTTATTCCGCATTGTCGTATTACTTGGGTGTATTTGTTGTGCTTGTTTGTAGGTATCTTGTACTAGTGCATGAGGCGACTCACTCGTCTTCAAGCACGACTTCAAGGTCTTGCGCAAGTGATTGAGCCACCAACCTTCTCTCCCTCTCATTTGGTTCATAGCGCCACACGCAACAACATGTCTCACCATGAAGATGAAGACAACCTTTCGGAGCATTCTCACCATACCAATGATGATGATCACTCACAAAGGGGTGCAAGACGTACCTTGGCGGATTATGCTCGTCCTACGCTTGAAGGGGCAGCCTCTAGCATTGTTCGAAGACCCGTCAATGCTAGGAACTTTGAGCTCAAGCCTAATATGATCCAAATGGTTCAAAATGGAGTGGTGTTCAATGGCATTGATGGTGAATGTCCATCTAGGCATCTCAAGGACTTCTTGGAGATATGTGACACGGTTAAGAATGACCAAGTTCACCCGGATTGTGTGAGACTCCGGCTCTTTCCTTTCTCACTCAAAGGTAGAGCTAAGTCATGGTTGGAGAATCAACCGAGTAGAGCTTTCACCACATGGGAGGGCCTAGCCGAAGCTTTCCTTGAAGAGTTCTTTCCTCCCTATATGACGGATGCAATCCGAGACCGCATCAACCACTTCATACAACACAAGGGAGAGCTCTTCCATGAGACTTGGAATAGGTTCCAAGCCATTCTTCGGTCTTGTCCTCATCACAACTTCGCCGAATGGAGCTTGGCGGACATCTTTGCTAGGTCCCTTGATTTTGAGAATACAAGGATGATCAACCAAGCCGCCGGAGGTGACTTAAGGATGCTCACTCCCGAAGATGCTCTAGAACTCTTCGCGGAGATGGCCAACAAGACAAGGAGTTGGTCTCGACAACAACCTCCTAAGTCTAAGTATGGAAGTGACACGCACTATGACTCTCGGTCCGTAAGTGTTGATGCACCAAAGGAGTCGTCTAGCTATGGGAAGAAGCCTAAGTTACCGGGACACCGAGATGAAGATGATCCAATGATCGCTCTTCTTATGTCTAAGATCGACGCCATGGCTTCACAAGTAAGCAATCTTAGTATGCCTAAGACTCCCTCTAAGCCATCTAAAGTGGGTAATCCACCGGTTGCTTCGGTATTTTGTTGTGAAGGTTGTGGAGGTCAAGGCCACGATGTTAGTGCTTGTCCTTCCGCCACTCCTGAACTTGGCCAAGGCGACCTTGAGGAGGTAAGCTTCGCACAAGGTCAAGGTTTCCATGGTAATTTCAGCCCTCAAGGGAACTATCAAGGTGGTAACTACAACCGTCCTTGGAACCAAGGAGGTAATTACAACAAGCCTAATCAAGGTGGATTCCAAGGATACAAGGGGTACAATCAAGGCTCCACGTGGAATCAAGGTGGAAATCAAAGTCAAGGCCACCAAGGAGGAAACCAATGGAACCAAGGTGCTAACCAAAATCAAGGTAACCAAGGTGGTGAGCAAGGTTCTAATCCACCGGGGATGTATAACCATAAGGGTAGTGGACCACCCGGTTTCAACAAACCCCCTCCAAACAAAGAAGGTGGATCTTCAATCTCCCAAGAAGACACCAATGCGGCAATGCTTCAACTTATCATGAATCAACAAGCGTCAATTACCAATTTGAATACTCAATTGGGCCAAATTTCTAAGGCACTCTCGGAGAGACCAAAGGGTAGCCTACCCTCCAACACCGAAGTCAACCCCAAGGCTCTCGAGGAGCTTATGATGGTAACTTTGAGGAGTGGTAAGCAAGTCCAAGACCCAACGCCTAAAGCGGTAAGAACTCAAGATGATGACTATGTTTTGGTTGAAGACGTTGTTTCCGATGATGACACGGATAAGATTGAGGTTAAAGATAGAAGAGCCAAGGCTAAAGAAGATTCTAAGATGACCAATACGGTTGGTTCTCAAGAGGCTACGACGAGTGCCACTCCGGTCTCTCCTCCCGCACCGGTTGTGCCTCCGTACAAGCCTAAACCACCTTATCCTTCTCGCTTGAAGCCGGATTCCATGGAGAAAGATTTCAAGAGGTTTGTTGAGATTCTTGACAAGGTGCAATTCACAATGCCTTTTGGAGAAGCAATCACCAAGCTGCCTCAATATGCGAAGTTCATGAAAGAGATCTTCACCAACAAACGCAAGCTTACGGATGTGACTTCTGCAAAGCTCAACGAACAATGCTCCGCCATTCTCTCTAAGAGGCCACCGGAAAAGCTTAAGGATCCAGGTAGCTTTACTATTCCTTGCACTATTGGTGAACATGCAATAAGTAGAGGTTTAGCCGATTTGGGTGCTAGTATCAATGTTATGCCATATTGCATGTTTAAGAAGTTAGGCCTAGGGAAACTAAAACCAACCCTCATGAATGTTCAATTAGCGGATAAATCTGTGACATCCCCTCGTGGTATTGTCGAAGATGTGTTGGTTAAGGTTGGTGCTTTTGAATTCCTTGTGGATTTTGTTATTCTAGATGCTATGGGTGGTACCGATGTGCCTTTGATTCTAGGACGACCTTTCTTAGCAACCTCTCGTGCTTTGATTGATGTCTACGGTGGTAAACTTACACTTAGGGTCGATAATGAATGCATGATCTTTGACCGTTCAAATGGCATGGAGTTTACTTTGTCTTATGCTAGTCACCATGATCCTAAGAATCCGCATGAGCTTACTTCGGCTACTAATAGCACTAACCTTGTCCGTCATAGTCTTGCGGAGTTGTTTGCTCTTAGTGATGTGCAGGAGAAAAAGGATGAAGTAAAGGAGGCTCCACCTTTCGTGCTTCAAAAGACTCCACCTAAGGCTAAGAAGAAAGGTGTGGAGAAGCCACCCGAGAAGGGCAAGGAAGCCGCACCAATGGGTGAGACTATCAAGACTAAGAAGCCACCCGATGAGAGAATTCACTCCAAGTGGTTTGGCCCCTTCTCCATTGCTCACACTTCATCATCCGGGAAATCCGAGCTCACACCTCCCGAAGTCGGTAAGGTTCAATTCAAGTTCCGTGTGCCATGCGAAGGTAATGACTTCGATTTCAAAGAGGTAATGAGTTGGGATGGTTTTACTTAGCTGGTCCGTGTGCTTCGTCGAGCTTACGACGTTAAACAAGCGCTTCTCGGGAGGCAACCCAAGTGTTTTTCATGTCTTTTCTTCTTGATTTGATTGCGTGATTGTGTGTTTTTGTGGTGTTCAAGGTCCCTGAGTTGTTGTGGTGTCCTTTGTGGTCTCGTAGGTGTTGAAATTCTGAAGTTCGGGGTCCGTTTTGGGTTGATTTGATGGTGTTTTGGTCGTTTTTCGTCGAGGTGAAAAGTTGATTTTAGGCTGAGGAGGTGCACGCCGTGCACCGTGCACGGTTTGGTGCACGTGCTGTCCAGGAGGTTCAAAAAAAATTTTCAGCTTCGAGCGCGTGCACCTGCACGCCGTGCACCTGAACTTTCCCCTTGCATTTTTTTTTCGGTTTGGTTTGTGGTTGGCTCGGTTGATACTTGATTTTTGGTTTGAGTCATTGTTCGGTTTGGTTTTGGTTCACCCAACTCACTTGACCCACCCGACCCCCTATCCCCTTCCCCCCTCACCCCCGACCCCGACCCTCTCACTCTCTCTTTCACACAGCCGCCGACCACCCCCAGCCACCACCCTCGACCGGCCGCCGCCGCCGCCAGCGCACCCTTAACCCGACGCCGCCGCCAGCTTCCATCTGCCTGCCGACTCCCAGCCACCGCCAGCACTTCCATCCTTCCGATCCGCCGCCGAAGCTTCCCCAGCCGCTGCCGCCGCCACTCCTGCCCAGCCGCCAATAACTCCTGCCCGCCGCCACTCCTGCCCAGCCGCCAACAAACTACTGCCCGCCGCCACTCCTGCCCAGCCGCCAACAACTCCTGCCCGCCGATCCCCATCCCGCCGCCGACTCCAATCGACCGACCCAGCCCTCTCTCTCAAGTCTCTAACTCCTACCCGACCCCCAGCTCCAGCCGCCACTCAGTTCCGCCGTCTTTCCTCAACCGCCAACCTGCCCCAATCTCAGGTTTCTTTTGGCTTGAATTTCTGCTTTGGTTGCTTGAGTTAGTTGGCAGTTGGTAGTGTGGTTTGATTGAATGTTGATATTGTTGGCTTGCTTTGATTTGTGGAGTTGGGCATTGATTTTGATTGTTAGGATTTTGATGTGAGGGGTGTGGTTTGTTGAATTTGGGTTCAAGTTTGATAGCATTTGGGGTGTGAGGGCTGTTTTGGTTGTTTACTTGTGGTGTGGTGTTTCTTTGAGTGTTGGCAGATTCTAATTGCTTGGTTTAGGGTGTGGGATTTGCCTGGTTTCATGTGAGTAGGTTTGGGGTTATGGCGTTGCTTGTGTCCATTGTTGAGCCGATTTTCGCTTTGTGAAATTGTTTGATTGTTCTTGATTCGTGGCTGATTTGATTATTCTTGATTGGTGGATGGTTGCAAAGGATTAGTGGTGGCTTGATAGGGGCAGAATGTTGTTTTATCGTGATTTATTTGAATGGTGGAGTTCGGTGTGGTTGTTAGTGTTTGACTTGTGATCCTACTCCGTGCCTATCTTTGTGATGTGTCTTTTGTTTCTACAGGTTCTGAATTCGGGGACCGAATTCCATTCTTTGTGTGAGGAGGGGTGTGGTTAATCACCACTCATTGGTTTAATTTTTATGTATTCCTCCTTACATTGTGTGGACTTAGGCTTATATGTTCTTGATTCGTGTTTTTGATCCATGATGCATGCCTTTTGCTTAAGTTTGGATTTCAATGATTTGATTTTTGCTAGCATAGGTTGTTGCACTTGAACTTGATGATTTTGAATTGTGCTCAATGTTTTGATCATGTGTTATGATTCGGCGCCTTGATAGGATTTGTCTTAGGAGTGTAGCCTTTTTGGTTGATTCTTTGTATGCACTTCTTTTGCAGGATGCCTCCCAAGGGTAAAGCAGCTTCTTCATCCTCCGCCCCCAAGCGATCCAAGGCACCAACTTCCAAGAAGCGGAAGGGACAGACTGGGGAGTCTTCTGCTCCTCCACCACGGTCGCCTTCGCCGCCTCCAGCTCCTCGTGGCGTCGACCCTCCTGAATCAGTGGTTCAGAGGATCTTCGACTTCGACCCCAGAGATCGGGCTTACAGTCGTTATCAGGTTATGGCAAGATGGCCCGTGGCGAGACAGGGTAGATTTGATTTTGAAGGGTTGCAGAGCCATGATGGTTGGTTGGATGCTTTGAAGACTTTGGCTGATGGAGCCGGTATTTGGCCGCTCTTGGAGGTTGACGAGAGGGCGTATGAGTGGCCTACAAAGGAGTTCTTGAGCACTCTCACCGTGGAGTGTCACGAGACCACTAGTGAGGTTTGTGTGCGCTTCAGGCTCGGCGGGATGGCGCGTGTGTGCTCCATTGACGAGTTTGGATACCGCCTTGGGTTCTATTAGTGGGTGCAGGTTCAAAGTGGCGAGCTCTCTGGGTTGGCTCTCATATCTTCTCTTGCGGGGGACGCCAAGAGTGCATTCTTCAAGGAAATTGCACCGAGGACTAGAGGTTATTCAGCTCGCTCATCCAAGGTCACAGAAGTGAATCGGCCTATGCTGAAGCTCCTCCATCACTTCTTCCGGCACTCCGTCACCCACAGGAAGTCATCCTCCTCTCCAGGTGTAGTCTCAGTCAGAGATTTGTTTCTCTTTTATTGCTTGGAGAGGGGCATCAAGCTGCATCTAGGTGATTTAGTGCTAGGAGCCCTCCTTCAGATACAAGCTAATGACACTATTGGTGTTCTGCTGGGAGGAGGGTTTGTGACCAGGTTGGTGCGTGGGTATGAGTGCCTTGATGCTTTTGGTCCTGCTCCAGCATTTGTCGAGCCTCGACCAGTTCTCTTGAGGATTGTCCTACCTACAGCTCAGATCACAGACCTTCTGGTTCCGACTTGTCGGGTCTCAGATGATGACAGTGATGAGGAGGATGTAGAGATCGACCCTACTTCGCTTCATGAGCTTATCTCGGGGATGGGTCGCCTCACGACCGTAGTGGAGGATATTCGTGAGGGACAGAGGAGAGACAGTGCGTCGATACAGGATCTTAACAGGAGAGTTCAGAACCTAGAGGCGTACAACGCTAGGGACTTTGAGAGCCAGCAGTTCTATGGACAGCAGCTTGCTCAGGTGCATGAGGTTCAGCAGTTTCAGGGTATTCAGATTACTCAGATTCAGCATTCTCAGTACTGGCAGCAGCATCAGTCCTACTACTACCAGGAGAGCTTCCACTCTGAGTCCGGCCCCTCCAGCACTTGGGCAGTCTTTCCACCGCCTCCCCCGTTTGACGGCTACCATCCATGGTCACAGTGGCCTGGGCACCCACGACCACCACCCCACTGAGAGCCACAGGATCACTCACCACTTCTCAGGACTTTGGATTTTTCCTTTCTTTTATTTCTGTTTATGACTGCATGTTTTGTTGTGTTTGACTTCTGATTTTCTCTTTTCATTTCTGGCTTTGAACTTGTCATGTTGTTGGATCACACATCTCATCCGTACTCTCATCTTGTCGACTATGGGTTGTGTTTGAGTGGTGTGCCCTCCCTTGTTTTCTACAGGTACCCCTGATTCAGGTCCTCGTCCTGAACAGGTTACTTGACCCGGGATTCCATCTCCGGCTTCTCTTCTTCACCGCGCGGTATATTCGTTCCACCTTATCCTCTCTCTCTTGATCATTGAGGACAATGCTCATGTTAGTCGTAGGGGAGTTTGAGTTTTGGTGTGATTATTTGTCGGTAGAAGTCTAAAGCTATGTTGTGATGTGTTGCATGATCTTAATTGAATGTCGAATTCCTCTATTGTAGAATCGTTCGGTTCTTGACTTTTGGTGTCTAATTGACTTCAAGTTTTCACAATGACGTTTAGACTGTCCTGCTTAGAACCTATAACCAGCATGTTAGCACTAATATCAAATGAGTCTAGGCCAGAACAGAGATTTTATCACTCTTGTATGTTGGTTGATTGGTTTGATACGTGTTTTTGTACCGCTCGATAACACCGGTCTAAGATGATGAAGGCAATCAGAATTTTCACCCTTTTTCATGTCTTTCTTTACCCTTTTTGATCCTTCGTGATTGTGGCTTGAGATTAGACGGAATCCAATTCGAAATCTTGTGTGGAAGTTGTAAGGGGCTAAGGATCAAGTGGCTAAATTGTGAAAAAAAAAAATAATAAAAAAAATGCTCAAAAGAAAAGCTAGGCAAGCTCGGCACCTAAGTGAAGTGTCGGGTTGAGCACTAAGCAAAAGGGCAAAGGCTGTGAGCTAGGCAGGTTCAACACCTAAGTGAAGTGTTGAATCGAGCACTAGTATGCAGTAAGAAAAAAAAGAAAGAAAAAGAGTTCTCAAATGTAGCCCTTGATCCTAGCCAGAGTTTTGTAAAGTGCGGATCTAGAAGCGGATGAAGTCGAGTCGATAGCCACATCATAATCACTCACCACTTACGATCCATGTCCCGATTTCAAGTCCTTTTGATTAGAGTTGGTGTTGTCGTGGTCGGTTTTGCTGTGTCCCAATCAACCACTACTTGAAGTGTGCAGAAATTAGTGAGGTTTAGACTTGTTTGGTTGATGTTCTTGCATGTGTAGGTTTAGTTTGTTCGTGGAACAGTTTAAGCTAAATTGTGATTGCTTGAATCTCAATGGACCGAACTTGTCATTTGTGAACTTGGATGTTTTCTAATTCATTTGCTTGAGGACAAGCAAAGCTTAGTCGTAGGGGAATTTGATGTGACTTTAATTAGTGCATTTTAAGCTTATGAATGACCTTTGAAATGCCCGTGTTCATTCGTGAAATGACATGACTTATATGCTTTTATTGAAGTTTTGTGCAAAGTGTCATTTTGTTGTCCGGTTGCCACTTTGGAGCCAAATTCGTGGGCTATTGGAGTTGCCTCTGTGAATTTTCAGGTTATGGCATCAAAGTACGGATGACAAGGAGCGCATAGGAGCAAACGGGAGGTCATTTGGAGTCCGGACGAGGGAGATATGAGCATTACAAGATCGAGCTTTCTGCAGAGTGCAGGGGTGCACGCCGTGCAGATGTGCACGCCGTGCAGGGGTGCACGCCGTGCACTGTCCCCTGCACTATAAATACTCTTGTTTTTGGCCATTTCGAGGATAGATCATATCTTTTGAACCCCAAACACATACCCACGAACCCTCAAACCCTAGAACACGTTTTTGGAGCAATTTGAAGCCATTGGAGCTAGGATTGAAGCCAACAAACCTTGGGAGAAGTGCTTACAAGTGGAGAAGTGAAGATCATCTCAAGGATTCATCCATGGTGTTCTTGGTGACCATTCTTCCTTCTTTTCTCTTTACTCCCTTGGCCATGTGTGGCTGAGTTTCTAGGGTTCATCTTGGATGGGTAGATTAGTTGTGCTATGATAGAGAGATGATTGTATAGAACTTGCCATGATTGATCTTGGTTGCATGAGGATGATTCCTAGACTTGTTCTTAATACCATTTTATGCCATGTTTGCTTAATTTGGTCCATTCATTGTGATTTGATGCATGAGAATGCTTGGATTGCATAGATTGTAGGTCTAGGGATTGAAGTGAGTGTGTTCTAAGAGATTAGATCATCTTATTTCAACCATTTTCACTTGATTTCTCTCTTGGGCATTTTATCGAACACTTGGTGTGCATGTGGATTTTCATTCAATTGAGTTTGAAAAGGCTTTTTGGTGAATCTCTTAGTGTTAGAGCATTGATATGAGAGTGTTATGCCTAGCCTTGTGGTCATAGAGTCTTAAGAGAGGGTCTTGTGTCTTGGCATTTCATCAAACACTTAGAATGCATCCTTTTTCACTTAGCTTGAGAGCGAGAGCCTAAGTTGAGTGGTATTAGGATAGGGATTTGGTGCTACGAGAGTGCATTGAGTCTATAGAAGTGAAATGCATGGTCATCCGAATGCAAACTCGATCTTGATTAGCTTGTTTGTTCAATTAGTCATCTTGAGCATGATGAAACTACCCACCAAGAGAACCCCTTTGTCTTTGATTTGAACCACCTTCCTTTCTTCTTAATCTTTGTTAGTATTGCATTTCTTTGCCTTTGTTTCTGAATTTCTCAATCAAACCAAACCATTTTCAAATGTCTAGACCGTCTATGAGAAGTGTGAGTATTGGTCTATGAGAGGACCCCGTGGAATACGACCTTGGTAAAATCGCTTTTATCACATATGAATTAAGTTTTATGGTTTAAGCAGTAGTACGAACTTGTACTACCGCATAGGGATTTAATTATATCGTTTAAGCTTTAGAACGAATTCGTACTACCACATTGGAATTTAGTTTTATGGTTTAAGCAGTAGTATGAACTTGTACTATTACGTATGGATTTACTTTTATTGTTTATAATTTACTATGAATTCGAACTAAAGGTTACAAATTTAGTTTTGTGGTTTAAATAGTTGTACAAATCCGTACTACCACATCGGGCTTCAATTTATGGTTTAAGTAGTAGTACGAACTTATACTACCACATAGGGCTTCAGGTTTATGGTTTAAGTAGTATTACGAACTTATACTACCGCGGAGGGCTTCAGTTTTATGGTTTATTGTTAATGGAGAGTTAAAGTGAGTACTCAAGCTAATTGTAAATGTTATATGAGAGAACTATTATAATCTATACAAAACATCAAAAGCTCACTTAGTTTGAGTCAAGTGCATGGAATCTCAAATGGTTAGAAGGAAGGCAGATTTATATTCTTACAAAATTGATACGAAGTAGTGCCACAGTATCGAACAGGAAACAAGCATTAGTAAGAATTCCTTCTACAAGATAGGAATTTATTTTTATGGTTTAATCGTTAGTACGAATATGTACTACCGCATACGAATTCAGTTTTATGGTTTAAGTAGTAGTACGAACTTATACTAACCCCATATGGCTTCAGTTTTATGATTTAGTGTTAATAGAGAGTTAAAGTCAGTACTCTCAAGGTAATTGTAAATGTTACATGAGAGAGCTATCATAATCTTTACAAAAACATCAACAGCTCACTTAGTTCGAGCCAAGTGAATGAGAATCTAAACTTGTACTACCGCATAGGGATTTAGTTTTATCATTCAAGCTTTAGAACGAATTCTTACTACCACATAGGAATTTAGTTTTATGGTTTAAGCAGTAGTACGAACTTGTACTAGTGCATATGGATTTACTTTTATCGTTTATGCTTTATTAAGACTTCGGACTACCGCTTACAAATTTAGTTTTATGGTTTAAGTAGTTGTACGAACTTGTACTACCGAATAGGGATTTAGTTTTATTGTTTAAGCTTCAGAACGAATTCGTACTACCGCATACGAATTTAGTTTTATGGTTTAAGTAATAGTACGAACTTATACTACAGCATAGGGCTTCAGTTTTATGGTTTAGTGTTAATGGAGAGTTAAAGTTAGTACTATCATGTTAATTGTAAATGCAATATGAGAGAGCTATCATAATCTTTACTGAAACATGAACAACTCACTTAGTTCGAGCCAAGTGAATGAGAATCTCAAGTTGAACTACCGAATAGGGATTTAGTTATATCATTTAAGCTTTAGAACGAATTCATACTACCATATAGGAATTTAGTTTTATGGTTTAAGCATTAGTATGAACTTGTACTATTGCATATGGATTTAAATTTATCGTTTATGATCTAGTACGAATTCGTACTACCGGTTACGAATTTAGTTTTATGATTTAGGTAGTAGTATGAACTTGTAGGCCATATTGGGATTTAGTTTTATCTTTTAAGCTTTAGAACGAATTTTTACTACCGCATACGAATTTAATTTTATGGTTTAAGTAGTATAGTACGAACTTATACTACATCATAGGGCTTTAGTTTTATGGTTTAGTGTTAATGAAGAGTTAAAGTCAGTACTCTCAAGGTAATTGTAAATGTTACATGAGAGAGCTATCATAATCTTTACAAAAACATTAAAAGCTACGTAGTTCGTGTCAAGTGAATGAGAATCTCAAATGGTTAGAAGGAAGGCATGTTTAATATTCTTACAACATTGAAATGAAATAGTGCATAGTATCGGCCAGAAAAAAAGCATTAGAGCGAATTAGTTCTACCCCATAGGAATCTAATTTTATGGTTTAAGCTTTACTACGAATCCGTATTACAACATACAGATTAGATTTATGGTTTAAGTAGTAGTACGAACTTGTACTTCCGCATAGGGATTTAGTTCTATCGTTTATGATTTAGTACAAATTCGTACTACCGATTACGAATTTAGTTTTATGATTTAGGTAGTAGTACGAACTTGTACTACTGTATAGGGATTTAATTTTATCGTTTATACTTTAGAAAAAATTCGAACTACCACATAGGAATTTAGTTTTATGGTTTAAGCAGTAGTACGAACTTGTACTCCTACATATGGATTTACTTTTATCGTTTATGCTTTGCTACGAATTCGAACTACAGGTTACAAATTTAGTTTTATGGTTTAAGAAGTTGTACGAATCCGTACTACCCATTGGGCTTCAATTTATGGTTTAAGTAGTAGTACGAACTTATACTACCACATAGGCTTCAGGTTTATGGTTTAAGTAGTAGTACAAACTTAACTACCGCATAGGGCTTCAGTTTTATGGTTTATTGTTAATGGAGAGTTAAAGTCACTACTCTTAAGCTAATTGTAAATGTTATATGATAGAGCTATTATAATCTTTACAAAACATCAAAAGCTCACTTAGTTTGAGTCAAGTGCATGAGAATCTCAAATGGTTAGAAGGAAGACAGATTTATATTCTTACAACATTGATACGAAGGTGTGCCACAATATTGACCAGGAAACAAGCATTAGTACAAATTCTTTCTACCGCATAAGAGTTTATTTCTATGGTTTAAGTCATAGCACGAATTTGTACTATCGCATATGAATTAAGTTTTATGGTTTAAGCAGTAGTACTAACTTGTACTACCGCATAGGGATTTAATTATATCGTTTAAGCTTTAGAACGAATTCGTACTACCACATTGGAATTTAGTTTTATGGTTTAAGCAGTAGTACGAACTTGTACTATTACGTATGGATTTACTTTTATTGTTTATAATTTACTATGAATTCGAACTAAAGGTTACAAATTTAGTTTTATGGTTTAAATAGTTGTACGAATCCGTACTACCACATCGGGCTTCAATTTTATGGTTTAAGTAGTAGTACGAACTTATACTACCACATAGGGCTTCAGGTTTATGGTTTAAGTAGTATTACGAACTTATACTACCGCGGAGGGCTTCAGTTTTATGGTTTATTGTTAATGGAGAGTTAAAGTGAGTACTCAAGCTAATTGTAAATGTTATATGAGAGAACTATTATAATCTATACAAAACATCAAAAGCTCACTTAGTTTGAGTCAAGTGCATGGAATCTCAAATGGTTAGAAGGAAGGCAGATTTATATTCTTACAAAATTGATACGAAGTAGTGCCACAGTATCGAACAGGAAACAAGCATTTGTAAGAATTCCTTCTACAAGATAGGAATTTATTTTTATGGTTTAATCGTTAGTACGAATTTGTACTACCGCATACGAATTCAGTTTTATGGTTTAAGTAGTAGTACGAACTTATACTAACCCCATATGGCTTCAGTTTTATGGTTTAGTGTTAATAGAGAGTTAAAGTCAGTACTCTCAAGGTAATTGTAAATGTTACATGAGAGAGCTATCATAATCTTTACAAAAACATCAACAGCTCACTTAGTTCGAGCCAAGTGAATGAGAATCTAAACTTGTACTACCGCATAGGGATTTAGTTTTATCATTCAAGCTTTAGAACGAATTCTTACTACCACATAGGAATTTAGTTTTATGGTTTAAGCAGTAGTACGAACTTGTACTACTGCATATGGATTTACTTTTATCGTTTATGCTTTATAACGACTTCGGACTACCGCTTACAAATTTAGTTTTATGGTTTAAGTAGTTGTACGAACTTGTACTACCGAATAGGGATTTAGTTTTATTGTTTAAGCTTCAGAATGAATTCGTACTACCGCATAAGAATTTAGTTTTATGGTTTAAGTAATAGTACGAACTTATACTACAACATAGGGCTTCAGTTTGATGGTTTATTGTTAATGGAGAGTTAACGTTTGTACTATCGTGTTAATTGTAAATGTTATATGAGAGAGCTATCGTAATCTTTACAGTAACATGAACAGGTCACTTAGTTCGAGCCAAGTGAATGAGAATCTGAACTTTGTACTACCGAATAGGGATTTAGTTATATCATTTAAGCTTTAGAACGAATTCGCATTACCACATTGGAATTTAGTTTGATGGTTTAAGCAGAAGTATGAACTTGTACTACTGAATATGGATTTAATTTTATCGTTTATGATTTAGTACGAATTCGTACTACCGGTTACGAATTTAGTTTTATGATTTAGTTAGTAGTATGAACTTGTACAACCATATAGGGATTTAGTTTTATCTTTTAAGCTTTAGAACGAATTTTTACTACCGCATACGAATTTAGTTTTATGGTTTAAATAGTAGTACTTACTTATCGTACTACATAGGGCTTTAGTTTTATGGTATAGTGTTAATGGAGAGTTAAAGTCAGTACTCTCAAGGTAATTGTAAATGTTACATGAGAGAGCTATCATAATCTTTACAAAAATATTAAAAGCTCACGTAGTTCGTGTCAAGTGAATCAAAATCTCAAATGGTTAGACGGAAGGCATGTTTGTTAATCTTACAACATTGAAACGAAGTAGTGCATAGTATCGGCCAGAAAAAAAGTATAGTATCCCCCAATGGGAGGACCGCCTCGGTTCCGTATGTCAATGTATAAGGCATTTCGCCTGTCGCTGTTTTGTACGCCGTTCGGTGGGCCCATAGCATGTGATCAAGCTCTTCGACCAACACGCCTTTGCACCCATCCGCTCTCTTCTTTAGTCCCTGCAAAATAAGCTTGTTGGCTGCCTCCGCTTGCCCATTGGCTTGCGGATAAGCAACTGAGGCGAACCTCAAATTTATCTTCAGGTCGTCACAAAACTCCTTGAAGACCTGTGAGTCAAACTGAGTGCCATGATCACAAACGATGGTCACTGGTATTCCAAACCTAGTGACGATACTTTTGAACGCGGATTTTTGTATTTGTTTAGCAGTGATGCTCGCAACTGCTTCTGCCTCAACCCACTTAGTGAAATAGTCTACCGCTACAATGAGGAACTTCCTTTTTCCTGAGGCTTCTGGAAATGGGCCCAGGATGTCCATTCCCCATCTCGCGAATGGTCATGGGCTAACATTCGCTTGAAGAGCTGTGGCCGGTAGTTTATGATAACTTGCAAATTCCTGACACTTATGGCATTTCTTTACCAACTCTCCCGCCTCCTTCCTCATCGTGGCCAATAGAAGCCTTGGTAAATCAAGTTTCTTTCCAAACTTCTTGTTCCTAGGTGGGTGCCACATACACCCGAATGTACCTCATCCAGGGCCCAGGCTGCATCCTCTTCCCTAAACACCGTAGATAGGGGCCCATTGCAGATTTTTGGTATAATTCTCCTCCAATTATGGTGCATCTTCCTGCTTTTCTTCGTAGCTTGGTTGCCTCAAGAGGATCGTTTAGCATCGTGTCATTATCCAAAAACTGGATAATGGGAGTTCGCCAGTCAACTTTCTCAACTCCGTTTATAATATGGAAGCACTGCTTTGCCCTTGTTTCTTTTTCTACCGTGACCATTCGCCCTTCTTCAAAATCTTTCGCCGTTGCTAACTTTGAAAGCGCATCGGCATGGCAGTTTTCTTCTCTGGCGATTTGTGTTATGGCAACTTTTTTAAACTCGGATATGAGTAACTTTACTTCATTAAAATAAGGGAGAATCGACTCCTCCTTTATCTAAAAACTTCCATTAACTTGGTTGACTACTATCGTCAAATCTGAGAAAACCCTGATGTTAGTAATTCCCATACTCTTGGCGATTCGTAATCCTGCCTCTAAAGCCCCGTATTCCGCTGCGTTATTTGTTCTATTAGTTGCAAATCGCAATGCTACTTCGTGGAGAACTCCCCCGTGCGACTTTAGAACTATTCCAGCGCCGGATCCCCCTTTACTCGAGGCACCGTCTGTAAATAGTGTCCATTCTTCGCCCTCCTCGACATCCTCTTGTACCGCACCTTCCACCACAAAATCTGCCAGGACTTGGGCTTTGATCGCTGTTCTTGGCTGGTATCTTATGTCGTATTCGCTTAACTCGATTGCCCATTTGGCCAATCACCCTGCTACACTCATGGACCTCAACGCATTTTTAATTGGCAGGTTGGTGAGTACATGTATTGTGTGTGCCTGAAAGTACGGCCGCAATTTTCTAGCCGCGCAAACCACGGCATATGCCATTTTTTCTATCGCTGGATATCTTGTCTCTGCGTCGATTAAAGTCTTACTTGCGATAAAAAAATAGGGTGTTCCGCTTTATCCTCTCTTCGAACTAAGACCGCGCTAACTACTTTGGGTGAGATTACGATATAGAGGAAAAAATCTTCATTTAATTTCGGAGACGCGGGTACAGGGGGAGTAATTAAAAACTGCTTCAGCTCTTCAAAAGCTTTGTTACATTTTTCGTTCCAAGCAAACTTTGATGCATTCTTTAAAGTTGCAAAAAATAAAGCGCAGCGATCGGCCATCCTGGGGATAAACCGGTTGATCGCCGTCAATCTTCCAGACAGAACTTGTACTTCTGTTACGGTCTTTGGAGGTGCCATGGCCGTGATTGATGCGATATGTGCGTGATTGGCTTCTATTCCACGCCTGGTTATCAGGTACCCGAGAAATTTCCCTGATGTCGCTCCAAACACACATTTTAACGGATTTAGCCTGAGCGAGTACTCTTGCAGTGTGTTGAAACTCTCTCGCAAGTCGCTTAGATGATCGCTGGTCCTCTTGCTTTTGACCAAGAGATCATCCACATATGACTCCAAGTTCCGTCCAATTTGTTTAGCGAAAACTGTGTCAATCATTCTTTGATAAGTCGCTCCAGCATTCTTGAGCCCGAACGGCATTACTCGATAACAATAGTTCGTTGTTGGCGTCATGAATGTTGTTTTCTCTTGATCCTCTTCACTCAAAGGTATCTGATGATAGCCTGAGAACATGTCCAAAAAGGATAACATCTCGTTGTTCGCTGTCGCATCTACTAGCTGCTCTATGTTGGGCAGAGGGTATGGGTCCTTAGGACAGGCATCATTTAGGCTAGTGAAATCAATGCACATTCGCCAAGCTCCTGATGACTTCTTCATGAGGATGACATTGGCTAACCACTCTGGATATTTTACTTCCTTGATGAACCCTGCTTTTAAAAGCTTTTCAACTTCTATCGCCACAGCTTGCTGTCTCTCTCTGCAAATGTTCCGCCTCTTCTGCTGTACTGGACGACTACCAGGTTTGATCGCCAGAGAGTGTTTGATGATGTCTGGAGCGATCCCTGGCATGTCGCTGGGCGACCATGCGAATAGGTGTGCAAACTCCCGGAGCAACTGAATCAATTCTTGTTTTTCTTTGTCTCCAAGGTAGGATGATACTCGAACCGTTTTGCTTTCTTCTTCTTCCAGAAGTGATAATGGGACATCCGCTTCCGCTGGAGTGACTCTGTCGCCTTCATTCTCCACCCCCAAGCCTATGGTGAAGCAGGTGATTTTAGTTTCGGCCCTGTAGCATCTTCTGGCGATGTCCGGGTGTCCCCAAACGAATCATATCCCCTCTTCAGTAGCAAATTTCAACACTTGATGAACCGGGGACGATATTGCTTGGAAAGCTGCCAGCGCCGGTCACCCCAAAATCATGTTGTATGTAGATTGGCAATCCATTACGTGAAAGTCGACGGATCGTTTCACCTGCACGTCGCCGTCTCCAATGGTTACTTTCATTGTAACGATCCCTTTAATGGGGACCGTGTGTCCCGAGAATCCTGAGATGGTTGTCTTCGTTTGCCTGAGTGAGCTGGCTGGTAGGCCCATCTTTTCGTAGAATTCCCAAAAAATAATATCTGCAGAGCTTCCTTCATCAACCATGACTCGCTCTACCCGGCTATTGCATGTTATCACTTGAATTACCATTGCCTCCAAGCTCGGACCTCCAACACGAGCCATGTCTTCCTCTGAGAAACCCAGCACTGGCCGGTTGACTCGGTCGATCATCATTAACTCATGTACCTCTTCCTTTTTTACCTTCTTTGTCGGGCAGCTTTCTCCTCCAAAAATGGTTTGATAGACGTGATTAACTTCTGGCCGAGACTTCTTCTTGGCGTCTTCACCGCCCTGTGGCTCTTTCAGTAGGGTGAAAACATCACCCTTCTTGTCTTGTGATTCTCCTTTTTCTCGGCGATCTTTCTCTTGTGGCTTATTTTTTCGCTTAGTGCTTACGATGAAGTCCCTTAACTTTCCTTCGCTTACCCATCTTTCAATTTCATTCTTCAACTCTCTACACTCTTCAGTGGTGTGCCCGTGAGAATCGTGGAAGTCACAGAATCTTTGGCGACTTCGCTGATCCGCCGGGGTGTACATTGGTCCAGGCCAATTTATGGTGTGTCCCTTATGTTGCATGTCCAGCAGGATCTTCCTTCGCGATTCTGAGAGAGGTGTGTAGTCTGTCCTTTCTTCCTGATACTTTCTTTTCTCTTCAGGAAGACTTCTCATGCATGGCGGTCTCTCGGAGCGGTGCCACCTAGCCTGCTGGTTCCCTGAAATGGGCTTTTCTTCCTTCTTCGCCGCTCCAGGTATAGGCTTCGCTAACTGTTCCTCAATTAATACAATTTTGTGTACCCTTGTTTCCAAGTAGGACAGTGACTTTGGGGCTACATGTAGTAGCGACTCCTGCAACCTGTCATTGTAGAACTGAAATAAACTTGTCGCAGCGATCTCATGATCTACCCTTCGGATGGATTGGACCACCCCCGTCCACTCATCGAAGAACTCCTTCAGCGATTGGTTCGGCTTTTGCCTCAGGCACACCAATGCCTGTAGCGGGACGGTCCTTGTTTTCTTGCACTCATACTTCTGTGAGAAGATCATGGCGAAACCTTCCCACGAGGTAATGGTGCCTTCCGGCAGATTCATGTACCACTCCCTAGCTCGTCCCCCGAGTGTCGCTGGGAAAGCCCTGCAGTACGCGGCGTCACCTGCTTGCTGCATTTGCATGGCGATTTGAAAAGCCTGCAGATGCTCGTCCGGATCGCTTGCCCCTACATACCTATCCAGGTTAGGCGGTACTAGCCCTTTGGGAAGCGGCTCGGCAAGGATCGCTCTGGACAGCGGCTGCCGCACTGCTAGCTGTGCGGGGGAGATTTGAGTCCCAAGGAGGAATTGCTGTAATACTTCGAGATGAGAGTCCTGCGGCGGCTGCCTGACCCGAGTGTTGGCCCCAAAAGCTTGAGCTTGCTGAGCGATCACAGTTTTCAGCATTTGAGTGAGCTCTGCATTTTGCTGCTCGAGGGACCGGAATCGCTGTTCAAGTATCTCGTAAGCATCACCAGCGGGAATTGTGCTGCGAGATTCGGAGTTGCCTTCGAATTCGCGCTCCATGTTTCTAATGAGTTCCGGATTCACCCTGGATCTGGGTTCACATGTTTGACAGGTGTTACCCCATCGCCTCCTTCGCCGCCTTCCCCAGTTAGTGCGGGGACTGTTGATGAAGTCATTTGCCCTGAATTCATGTGAAAAGTCGCCTGATCGCACCTATCTAGCACACCAATTGTTCCAGCCTCGTCGCCTGGCCCAATAGTGGAAGCCCAAGCTCGTTGGTCTTCGTGTGGAAGGGTACCTCGTAAGTAATATGGGGGTAGTTAGTTCAAGGGGGTGGGGCTATCAATGTAAGAAAGAGAGAAGGAAGGCGAGTATCGTATCGCGGAGCGTTTGTCCGCTGGGTAAAAGTGTTGTCCTCCGGTCTTGTGGATCGTACGGGGTATTTATAGTGTCTTTATCTTGGTCGCCAAGGCTAGATCCTGACTGTTGATCCGCAGGCCTCGTGGGATGCTTGACGCGTGTCCACTTTACCTTGGAACCCTAAGAGTCGCCGTGCTGGGCTGTCGCGCTGGGCTTTCCTTTGCTCTTAGGCCTAACGTCGCTTGGGCCTGGGTCGCCTAGCCGTCGTCGTCTTCATCCATGCAGACCATGGGTCGTCACTAAGCACAGAGTCGTTGAGGAGGGGCCCATCACTTTCGTTTTTCCTATTTGATCTTGACTAGTCGCCCCCTAGCCACTTTTCCATCGCTTCACCAACTAAAATCTTCGTATTCAAAACTCGACCACTTCAAATTGCTGAAACCCTTTTGGCTTCTTTGGGCGATTGCTAGCTTCCCTTGGCAATTTCTTCGGTCAATAGCTAGACGATCTCCTATGCTAGGCGATCTCTTCAAAGTGTTTTGAGGCGATCTTTGCTAGGCGATCATTTTCTTAATTCCTCCATCTCTTCTACTTCTCTTTCTCTTCGTAGATTGCTTAGTGGTGATTCAAATCGGTGACCTTGACAGGAAGAAGAGAGAGCTATAAGCCATAATCTTTTTAAATACCCAACCTTCAAAGCTGTATTGGGCGACGCTTATCCCTTCTTTTTTATTTTCCATCCTCTGTCTCAACTGACTGGTGCTTGGGCGATTTATCGGGCAATCAAGCCTTGCTTCTTCTTTCAATTTTCCATCGCTCAACCTTTCGACGGGTAGTTTTATCGAGTGATTGGGCTTTGCTTCTTCATTTATTTATTTTTATCGCTCAAGCTTTCAATGGGCGATTTTACCAGGAGATCGAGCTTTACCTCTCCGTTTCACTTTTCCGTTGCCCGAGCTTTAGCGATCCCAGACGATGATTTGAGCCTTGCTTCCTTGTTTCGCTTTTGATAGGTGGTTGCTTCTGTCTTAACATTTCACCTCTGGCCTTGGCAAGTGACTACCTCCTTGCTTCCAATTTTTCTCCAAATATCATCGTGTAATTTTCCTACTTTGTTTCTCGCTTCAGACCGTGACAAGCCTCGTCTTTCCCTTCGATCTATTGAAACGGTAAGTTTCTCTTAACTCTTATCTCTTATTGCTTAAGATCGATTTGGTCGGCTCAATTCCTCTTCACTTTAGTTTTTTCCCTTCTTTTTGTTCACAAAATTGAACCTCTGAGCTTTGGTGGACTGTAGTTGACTTCAGGAAGTTGATCTGAAGCCAGGTGTGGCACTTTTGTCTCATTCTTCCCCATATAACACAGGTGATAAGCATCTTGTCCTCTAATTTCTAACTTTGGAAGGCGATCTTTTATTACTAACTTCCAAGCTTCGCAGGCGAGGAGCTCTATGCTCCTAATTTCAAGCTTCGACAAGCGACGGGGTTGGACCACCGAGCTTCAACTTAAATCATTTTGGTCAAAATATTCATTTCCGACTCTTTGCTTTTGTTGAGCGACAAGAATCACATATGAATTTGTCGCTTAACTTACTACCTCTTTTCGCTGACACCTCTTCTCTTCTAGATTTTCAGCTTGCCCCATTGTTCGGTGTCTCCATCCTCTCATTTCATCCCCAATCATCATGGATTACCTGAAATGAATCAAACACGTGAAAACACACATAAAACGGACCCAATGGGACGAAAGTCACTCAAAACCATGTCAATCGGACAAATAAATCACCGAAAATGTCATCTAATGAGGGAATAAACACGTCAATAATTAGTTGCATCACCCCGACGGAGCCAGGTAGGGAGTCGGGGACGCCATGGCAGGTCCGAGAATTTTGAAAAACTATTATATATTGTGTCCTCTAAGAATTTTGAAAACTAATTTTATACATATGGTGTGCAATAATAAACATAAAGTGTTGGAAGGTGGGGTGGTATATGGTTGTTTTGTTACAAATGGTGCTCATTTAAATCTTGGAAGGAGTAATATTTTGTTTCTATTTTTACGCAATTAATTATTTTTTCATTTCTCAATCTCACACATATCCTCTTATTGAAAAGAGAGAAAATGACTTATTTAAATTAATATAACATTTTCCAATTCTAAAAAGAAAAAGTGTGGAGATCATTTTAAATACAATGAAAATGGATTCTTCCTCAAACCTCAATAGACAATAGTCTATGTAGAAGCACGCAACTCGAGGCTCAAGCTCAAGTCATTCATTCACTTTTCTTTGTCATTTTAATTTACGCAAACATGAACAGAGCATCTAATTCTAACGCTAAACTTACTTTTTACACTACTTGTTTTTTACTTTACCCATTCACTATAATTCATATATCAATATTATTACTTCATTGTATAACTTTATTGACCTAATCGGCTAACAACTATTATTATTGATTTAATGGATTTTATAATTCAACGAAGTATGCAAATATGCTAATGAAGACCACAATGCGCAACAAAATGCATGATGAGTTTCTTGCTGACACTTATTGAAAGCGATATACTTTTAGTCTAGACTCAATTTTTTGTGATTTCAAAAATCTTAAAGAGCATAATGTAAGATTAAAGTAAAAATTAAATATTTTTTTTTCGAGCACTCCCACAGAAGAGAGTACCTAGATCACCTAGACTAAACAGAAAGGGGGGAGAGAGTGGGGGTGGGGGTGGGGGACACAAATAGAAAAAAAGAATAATTTAAACAATGATTTGATCCGTCTCACTTGTGTCTAAACCAAAAATTCTTAACAAATATGACATTATTTCAACCACACACAAAAAACAGAAAAGAAAAACAAAAACAAAATAATAATTAAATACTTGGCCGAAATTATAGAAGTATTAGAAAAATAATAATAATAATAAAAATAACAATAACAAAAATAATAATGAAAATAATTTCACAATCTTTCCACGTCTCCCATTTTCCTTTAATTCAGCCACACTAACAACCCATTACCAAAAACTAAACAGCTCCATATAAAAAGAAAACAATTGAAAGTAAGAAAAGTTGGTTTTCAAAACAACAATCAGCAGAAAAACAACCCGTAATTAATTCTGGAAGGGATAAACCCTACCAACAATAAATAAATAAACAAATAATAATAAACAAATAAATAACCGAAACCAATGGGTCCAACCAGAACCAATTGGAAGACAAAGACTCAACCGATTTTGGATGAAGGAGCCCATCAAACGAAGATGGGAAAAGAGCAGGCATCCATAGGGAGGAGGCCAACGGGATGAACGGATCCTCTCCAACGTTCACCGTTTCGATCGACGGTGGAGAGACAAAGGGATTGAAAACCTTGGACGAGGAACGTCCGCCAACGCTGAAATCCCAAAAAAGAACCCCACTGAGAGTCAGCAACTGCACAACCTCTCTAGAAAAGGAACTAAAAACGACTGGAGACGAAATCGATCAATAGACCAAGCAACCACAATCTGCAACCAAAATGAAGAAAATTCACCATAAAGGTGTAATCAGGACTCAGATGAGCATGTAAATCAAACAACGGAAAACTCGTGACTGTCATCGTGCCACAACCGTATGACCCTAAAGGCCATCGAATCGTAGGAAAAACACAGAGAACCGAGATTGAAAAAGAGATAAAGGAATTCGTCAATCAGAGAAGGAGGGGGCAGGAAAGGGGAAACTCGGGGCCGTACTCCAGCTCCTGCGATCAGCCTTGAGCCGACGGAAGTGAAGGGAGAGAAACGAGAGGGAGAGCGACGGTTTATTTAGTAAAAAATAAATTTTGAATTCATAAATTTTTATGAATACATTTTGGTTAAATTATCGACAACTTCAACATCAAATTTATGGGTTCGCCCCTACCTCCTTGATTTTTTGTTGCCAGTCAACCACGATCCACTAACCCTCTCACTATTCCTCCTGCTTTCTTTTTCGCGTTCAATCAAGCCAAATGGCCCTTTTTCACTCATTCCTTGCCTAATCAAATGGGTCGAAGCCATCCAACCGACCATAGGCCCACAAGGGCTGGGCTTTGAGCCCAAGCACCCCTCATTTGCTTAATAACAGCCAAAGCCCACAGTGGCTTTAACAATTGGGTTGGTGGACTGACTAACCGGCCCAAACACTCCCTTGATTAATTAGACTTGGCCGAATCAATTGGTTCAAAACCTCGACCCGACGGTTAATCTGAATTTAATTAATCTACGAACTCCAACTTTCGACACTCGAAAATAAATTAAATCGGTAAATTAACAATTTAACTAGAATCAAATTCTACCAAGTTTAAACCAACGAGGTATGATTCGAATAAATTAAATTTCAACCGGTTAACTAGGTTCAAGTCACATGAGCACCCTTTGTCCAGCGTTTACATGATGGGAGGAGATGAACATTCTGATCATTTCTTCGGTGCTTTCCATCTCTAGCGAGCAACCCATGGGGGAACCCCTTGTCGAGTTTTCTTTGGCGATAAGCAGTCTCATCATCGCCTCCATCTGCATGTCCTAGTTTTGGAGAGCGATGATCTGAGCTGCCAACGTTTGGGTATGGGTCGGCGTCCCAAAAGGTCTCGTCGGGGTTGCGGGTGTCACTGCTAGTGAGGTGAACACCAGTTGCTTCATTATAAGGCGACGTCTTTTCTCTGCCGCCGCGTATTTGTCGTCATCAACTTCATCCCAATCCAATTGATAAAAAAAACTTCATCCCAATCCTGAATCTCTGATGCATCGTGGTTAGGAGACGATGGTGGTTGGAGAAAACCTGTGGGTACCACCTGGTCAGCTAGTGTTTGCAGGTTAGAGTTGGTTGTTTCCCAAGCTTTGTCTCCTTCGGTGGTGGTGTTTATGACCTACATTGCTTTGATTGATGTGCGTGTCTTTGTCAAGCGCTTCCCCTATCTAGCACGCCAATTGTTCCAACATGGAGAGTCTGTGTGGTCCAATGAGTTGGTTCGAGTGGAGGATCGATGATTGAGCACGCCTGACTCCTAGTGCAGGTTATGTTTAGGGGTACACGTAAGCGTTTAGGGTCATCGTGCATATAACCATAGAGCGTACGACCGAGGTAGTGTGTGCTGGGGGTCTGATAATGACGTATTTTGTGTGTGTGTCATCCTTCAATGTTGAGGTCATTGACTATTTATAAATTCTTTGTAGTTGGGCCGAATTGTCACGTGTCACTAGTTAATTAGTGGCGCGGTTTTATAATTGATCTAGACCATTGCGGATGGCGCTCGGGCCACTCGCCTTGTAGTAGGGCCGGCCCTAAGGGTGTGCTGGCCTGGCCTGGCCTTTGGCACATGGCCTCAAAATATCGGGACCTCAAGATTTTCAAGTTAAGTAGAAACACGTAACATATATATTATAAATACGCTTTGCAAAGAGTAGACATAAATTTAGATGTGGTCTTCTCATCTTTGACAAAACCAAACTAACGGGTCGTTTGGATAGGTGATATGAGGGAGGGATTTTGGGTGATTTGGGGCCCAAATCCCTGCCCTAGAGATTTCATTAAAATCTCTTGTTTGGGCTGCAAATATATGTGGAGATTGAGAGAGATTTCAAATCTCTTATGTAAGCCCAAAGTGATTTGGGAGAGATTTTAAAATCACCACAATAAAGTAGGGATTTTGGGAAGTTTAAGAGAGATTTGATACAGTTTTACTACTTTGCCCTCAACTAATTTAGTGTTTACAATTAACCCACATATAGAAGTCATCAAATTTTGGTAGATGATTAATGAAGAACATTTTGGTCATTTGAAACATGAATTTAATTTTTAATTTTTAATTTTATGAATTCCCTACCCAACAATCTCTCCAAATCACCCATCCAAACCCTCTATTTTTCAAATAGCAAGGGGACTCAAATCTCATGCTATTTTAACTCTCTAGACATTTGAAATCCCCTCCTCCCAAATCACCTATCCAAACGACCCGTAAGTTTTTTGTTGGGAAAATGGTACTTTGCCCCCCTCTACTTTGCCAAGTTAACAAACAGCCCCCTATACTATGAAATGATCAATTTACCTCCCTCCAACTATGCCAACCTAACAAACAGTCCCTTCCATCCAAATTTCCGTTAAGGAATGGCTCACCCACAATTAGTGACAGTAAATTGCCACATCATCGACTTTCATCCATCTCAACTAAACTAAAATGAGAAAAACAAAAATTATAAAAATAATTAAATTAAATTCATAATAAAATATAAAACATAATTTTTTTAAAATATTTCTTTTATGGATTTTAATATTAAAAAATAAAATATCATTTTTTCTAAAATAAATATACATTTTTTTCTAAAAATAACGTTGAACTTTTTAAATACAAAATATTTATTAAATTTAATTGATAAATTTTTTAAAATAAAAAATCCATAAAAAATTAAAGATTAAATATCTATTTTTTAATTTATAAATTTGAAATTACTTTTTTTGTTTTAAAATTTTTAATTTAGTTGAGTCACTAACAAATATGGATGAAAGTCGATGATGTGTAATATATTGTCATTAATTGTGGATGAGTCATACTAGTGAGTTACCACTTAACAGAATTTTGGATGGAATGGGTTGTTTGTTAGGTTGGCATAGTTGGAGGGGGTAAATTGATCATTTCATAGTATAGGGGGCTGTTTGTTAACTTGGCAAAGTAGAGGGGGCAAAGTACCATTTTCCCTTTGGGTTAATACACCTTTTTGTCCCTCTACTATGCAAAGTTAACAAACATATCCTTTTTCTATTTTCTAATCGATTTAACACCCTCTACTTTGAAAATTTAACAAATATGCCCCTCCATTTATCTTTTCATCTATTTTTCGTCTAATGAGTTGATTATACGTACTACGTCATATTATTTGTCCACAACATCGCTAATTGGGATGTTCACGAGGTGAAAATATTTAAATTAAAAAGAAAAGATAAAGGAAAAGCACATTATAATCACTATTATGTACGGAGGTGTTTGTGGTATTCCTTTATATTTTTCTTTCTAATTTAAATAATTTTCGAGTGTGAACATTCCAATCAGTCATAAGGTGTACAAATAATATGACGTGGCACATACAATCAACACATCGGATGGAAATATATGAAAAATTAACCAGAGGGGCATATTTGTTAAAGTTTTCAAAGTAAGGGTGTTAAATCGGTTAGAAAATAGTAAAGGGATATGTTTGTTAACTTTGCATAGTAGAGGGGTAAAAAGGTGTATTAACCCTTTCCCTTTTTTGTTCTAATTAATATTGTTTGTCTTTTTTTAAGTGGTCTTTCTATTTTTATCATCATTGTTTTCTCTAAATTTATTATTAAATATATAAATATGATATCATATTAAGTTATACTTCATATATTATTTTACTTTTTTAATTTTTTTAGTTTTATTGTTGAATTTTTCAATTTTTTAGTTGTCCCTAAATTTTATATAGTCTAGGAATAACAATGTGTCTAAGTCAAGGTGGGCACAAGATCGGACGTGTATACCATCATTAAGGAGTATTATTATTGTCTCAAACCAAACAGTATACCTGCCCAAACAAGTCAAATTAGGGTAACCCAAATAATTTAGGTGTTTATATTAATATTTAATAGGGCCACATAATAAATTTAGAACAGAACCTCCGAAATTTAGAGTACAGGCAGTAGTAACCCTAGATGTTATGAGCGGTCGACTAACTAAAATAAGACTGGGCCCATCACTTGTGAAATCTGGAAAAGCGTAGTCATGTTTTGATATACATTGTGAGTGTGACTCACCAAAATATAGGGTTTGATAGCAAGTATAAATTGTATTGAAGTCCAAGCAGAAAATAATAATAAATAAAAGAATTGTTGAATGGCGAGCATAAATATAATTGTCTCAATCAAGTGTCATTATTGACCATATTCATTTTAATTATTTATACGATGGTGTTACGTACTATGGACATGGTATGTATGAACCTGGGCATGGGCATATGATATTTCGTAACAAATAGACGTGTAGTAAAAATAAAATAGAGTCGGCCAAGTCACTATTATGTGTATTTAATTACTTGTTGACTTGTTGCTGAACGTGACCGGATAGAGACCCAAAATAGAGGTCTTTGTTACCTAAACGGGACTCAGGAGAGAGGTTGGAATGGAACAGTCCGGCTATTGGGCTGATAGCCTAATATCTCAGATGCATCTGAGATGGGCTTAGTCGTAGGCTGGGTTTTGGATGACATCTGGCCGTCGGAGGGAAATACAAGCAAAAGCACGTGGGTTAGGGGCATTTCCGGCAGTCCAGTACAACTTATTATAGGCGGGAAAGGTACTGTGCATGAGAAAGGGGAATTACGTCACATCAACTGTACACACCTATCCCCTTACTTATTCCATGTATTATCTCCCTTTCTTTTTCCGTTTATCTTTCGCTGGAAGCCTTCCCTGTATCCCAACCCTACTACAGTATATCACCGGAAACGAAATCATGAAGATGAACGACGGGTCTGCTGCATCTTCCTCCCGTCGCGCTGATATCGAGGATGAGATGCTGCGAAAAATGGGCTGAGGAGGACAGGGTAATGCGTGGTTGTAGCTCCGACGAGGATGAAGATGAGGACGAGATTATTTCGAGGACGACGTAGTCCCCGAAAATGTAGAAGTTCCTGCTGCTGAAGTTCCCACGTTTCTGAACACGTGCATGAAGGTGAGTACTGTTTGAATCTGCTACTAACAAACAAACAAACGAATGTCCAAATATTCTCTGACTTTTAATGCGTTTCAAAAGTAGTTTTTTGGCTGCACACTAGCATTGAAAGCATTTCCACTTGCATTGAATACCATTCGCTGCTGTTGGGAAACCAAAACCCTAAACACCAACATATTGTACCAGTTGTGTACGAGTGTTGTATGACTTTATTGAGTCCATCATGTTATGTTCGATTACTCTAATATTCAGCTCGTAAGAGTTATGTATGAGTGTTGTCTGCCTTATGTAAGACCCAACTAGTTTTTCAGGTGAATCCTTCCACCCACGAGAACGTGGAAGGTTGGAAGAAGTTGTGGTTCCACGATTTCAAACATGCGTACAACGCTTACTTCAACTACGCGACACGTGAAGGTTTCGCCATAAAAATACAATATCGAAGTCGTTCTGGCAGGAAGGGTGACACTAGTGGCAGGCTAATCTACGTTACACTATCGTGCCGTAGGGAAGGTTTCAAGAAAGGCAGCAAGTTGAAGCCCAAGGTCCAAATTGGAGAAGCTGTAATGGACCCAGAGCCGCTAGTGCAGCAACAACGAGTGCACGCTGAGAAACGGATAGGTTGTTTAGCCCAAATTCGATTTCGCATGAATGAGGTACTTGACATGTACAAGATTACTCAGTGGATCGGGGATCACAACCACCCCATGAACCCCCTTCAAGATCAACATTTGATGAGAGGGAATAGGCATTTGGACAGTTCGGTAGGGCACATGGCATCTATTAATATGGCAGCCGACATCGGATTACGATCGTCTTTCGAGATTCTTTGCAAACAGCTAGGTGGCGAACGTAATGTTGGATGCACAAAAGTGGACATCAAAAATTTCTGAATAAGTTCAGGCAGAAGAAGTTACTCTTTGGCGAGGAATCCGCCATCAACGAGTACTTCGGTGCAAAGACTGAAAGAGAGTTGGACTTCTTATGGGCAACCGAGATGGACCTTGAAGAGCGTATTGCGAACATCTTCTGGGCCGATTCAAGGATGAGAGATGACTATGCGTGTTTTGGCGACTCAATCACCTTCGACACAACGTACAGAACCAACGACAAATGTAGATCACTCGGTAAGAAACTGTAGTATTTGTGTTGTATGACGGATGTATTGGTGTTGTCTTAGTGTTATATCAGTGTTGTTGTTCAACGGCTCCAATTCTTGAACTTTTCCATGCAGCTTTATTCGTCGGGTTCAATAATCACCACCAGAGTGTAATATTTGGAGCATGTCTGATGTATGACGAGACAGCGGAGTCATTCCAATGGTTGTTCCGGACGTTCCTACGATGCATGAAGGGGAAGAAGCCGGAGACCATCTTCACCGACCAAGATGCTGCAATGGCAGAGGCCTTAAGAGAGGAAATGCTGATGTCTTCCACGGTCTGTGCACGTTCCATATACTTCAAAACGCAAAGAAGAATCTCGGGTCTCTTTTCACTCAAGAATTTGTGCGTAGACTGTTGTTGCTGTTTTACAATGTGGACACTGTACAAGATTTTGACTGTATGTGGGCGCATATGATCAAGGAATGCTTCCCTGGTCATGGGGCATCGGGCCATCGGTGGTGTGATTACATACTTAGGTTTCGGACACAGTGGTCTTCGGCTTGGGTTAGGAATCATTACACTGATGGAATGGTATCGACGCAGTTAGTTGAATCGTGCAATGCGGTTGTACGGGGGTTCCTGAAAGTAAATATCAGCATGATCGACTTCTTCCCCCATTTTGAGAGGTACGAGAACCCTCGCTGTTAGGATTGTACTGCACAACTGTTACAAAACTCTGACACATATCTTACAGATGTCTTACGCGCTTTGTACACATGTCTGACGTTGTCTTCATCAGGCTGGTGGACAGCAGGCGCCGTGCCGAACAGGGGGCTGAATATGCTGCTAGGAACTCCGTGCCTGCCATCAATTTCGCGTACAGTCCTGTCGTAAGTAGGGCGGCGACTGAGTATACGCCTATATTGTTCGCCATGTTCCAGGAACAGTATATATGGTAGAATTATGGAGTACCGATTGGAACTCGTACAAGGCAGTGCTAGCTCAACCACTTATCCTTCATAGCGTACAAGATGGATACGGTCAAAGGCTAGATGATCGGGTGGTCAATGCCAATGGGGGGGCTGGAGAGGTTGCATGTGACTGCAAGTGGTGGGGGACAATTGGTCTTCTATGTCGCCATGCTCTGACAGTGATGCACCACTTAGCGACCTTTGGTTGTGTGAAGTTCCAAACGTTGCCTAGCATATACATCAAAGATAGGTGGAAGAGATCAGCCGAAATGCATTTCACATCGTCATCCAGAGACCTCTTTCTCGTGTGGAAAATGAGGAAGAGTGGTTTGTATGTGCGAGTGCAGAATTTGGCGCTATTGTGCGGAAGGCAGTTAGGTTTGAGAGCCTCAGGCCACTTATTGATTTGAAAGCAAACGAGTTAGCATGCATGATACAAGAAAGTTTGCTCATCATTGATGCCCATAGTGTGGTCAACCCTAGCCAAGGTGAACAAAACAGGTCAGTCCCTCGTACTACAAACGGGAAATCAATAGCTACTAAGAATCCTTTGCAACCTAAGCCAAGCAAGAACACACCTCGCTTCAAAGCTGCTGCGGACATATCTCGGATGAAACAACGAAAGAAGTACAAGACCATCCGAGAGAAGGAAGCCGCAGGATGAACAAGCTGCCAAGGAGAGAGCACTTGCGGATCAACTTGCTGCCGCTTTCGCCGGTCGACAAGCGAAATGATTTGGTTATGAAGTCAGTTTTGAGAAGCCATGTATCACTACTGTTACAACCACCACTACGTCATAGGAATGTTGTATGGGTTGTTTAACAGTAGCTATACATGTACTATCAATACTTTGACGTCTCTGTTTTGTTGTTTTTGAAGTGAAGCGTTTCACGGGGCGCGCTGTCATGTACTCGGTATTAGAGTGAAGGACTTTTACTGAACCCGTATTAGTTCTGTAACACCTGTGTATCAGCTCAACTGTCATTAATGATATTTATGAGGTTAGTTGCAACTAACCTCATTAAACTCTTACCCTTATTTTCCTATATATGCACACCATATCACCACCAAATAATCTCATCATTTTTCGAAATTAAACTCTTACCCTTATAATGACATACCTAAACGTGCCTCATGCACCCGAGAAATTATTCACAGCGGCTGAGATCGATGACATGACTCCGGGTTAGTTCATTTCACGTATTAAGATACTGCTTTTCCTTTCGTACTCCCTTCTCATTTTTTATGTTTTCCTTGCAGATAACCGAGGAATGGGAGTCATTCCAATGTGTGATTGCGGTCTCCCGGCTAAGGTTCAAGCAGTCCACCCCACTTTTTTCCAGAAACACCAACACACCAGCACTTTCTTGACTGCCCAAAGGAAGAGGGGAAATGTCGCATGGCCATGTGGTGCCAACTGATGGACATGCATGCACAACCAGAACAAAGGGAAAGAGCTCAAGTGTACGACGAGTTGGTTGTACGAAATCTGGAACTGGAGAGCCATGTAGCTAAGCTGAACGAAGAGGCCGAGGGGTTGCAGTGGGAACTAGACGAGCTTACGGCCGCGTTCTTGGAACACCTCTGAAGAGCTTATATCTGTATCGGTGTTGTTAGTACCTCTGTCTTGATGATGTATTAGGGTTGTCGTGCCTGTGTCATTCTGTTCTTCTACCTATGTCCTGATGTTGTTGTTTGAACGGCAGCCTATTGCAATAGGGTTCCACTCCACAGTCATTAATTTAAGTTAGTTCCTAGATGACTAATGTTTTCCATGTCATTAATGAAGTTAGTTCCACCTAACTAGTGCCAACTACCCGCATTTAATGATGCCTATTATATATGGACACCACAACATTAAACCCTATCCCACAAAAGTTTCATACTACGCCTTATCTAGTTCAAGACCACCACACATAAGTGTTTATCAATGGCAGACCGCGAAGCTTGAAGTTCCCGGGTTAGTAGATACTACCCATGTCGTATGTGTGCTCTTCCCTTATCATATCATTCAAACCTTGTTTCTTGCAGATACAGAAGGGAAGATTGTCATCCCACTTTGTAACTGTGGTCTCCCAGCTACAGTGCAAGCCGTGCACCCCCCTGCCGCCCAGAAGCACACCCCATACCAACACTTTCTTGGTTGCTCGAGGAAAACTAGGAGATGCCGCATGACAATGTGGTGCAAGCTGAAGGATCGAAAGAGGTCAGAAGAGGAGGGAGGAGTTCAAGTGTACGACGAGTTGGTTATCCGCAATATGGAACTAGAAAGCAACATTGGTGCGCTAGAGGACCACATTGAGGGCCCTCAAGTGGAAGATGGCAGAGTTGAAGGCTTCCTACTTCGACGATGTTGCTTGAAGGCTTCCTACAGGTTCGGTTAGGTTGGTCTATTTTGTTCAAGTCTTAGTACCTATGGCGTTTAGTTGTCCTACCCTACTCGTTATGTTGTAATACCTGTTTCGTTTTGTTGTTGTACCTCTGTCGTTGACTTGTACTACCTTTCTCGTTCTGTTGTATCACCTCTGTCGTTTAGTTTTACTACCTCCCGTCTTTCAGTTCTACTACCTCTAGCTTTT